>BGPR01011988.1:8782-46545 GCA_013235015.1 Araneus ventricosus
CGGTTAAAGTGGGGATTACCAAGGCTTTGCGGTTAAAGCCCGAAGATTTCCCAACGCTTCTACCTTTAACCGGCTGAAACTGGGTCTAACCAATCGTGGTCAGTTAGGTGGAAGCGTTGGGAAATCTTCGGGCTTTAGCCGCAAAGATTTGGCAACTCCCACTTTAACCGGTTAAACATAGGTTTATCTTTCATTCTTGCTTTAGCCGAACCTAGGTTTAACCGGTTAAAGTGGGGATTACCAAGGCTTTGCGGCTAAAGCCCGAAGATTTCCCAACGCTTCCACCTTTAACCTCCTAAAACTGGGGCTCACCAACCCTAGTCGGTTAAAGGTGGAAGCGTTGGGATATCTTCGGGCTTTAGTCGCAAAGCCTTGGTAATACCCACATAAACGGTTAAACCTAGGTTTATCTTTCATTCTTGCTTTAACCGTAACATATATATTGCCTGCGACGATAATTCAAACGCGAAATACGCTTGATAAATGAAATTTGGTGTATGATCTGACATCAGAATTGTAGATCTACATCACATTTTGGGTACAATCAGTCCAACGGAAAGAAAGGAAAAATGCATATTAGATTCTCTTCATTATACGATGAAGCTAAGAGAAAAGCGCACGATATTATGCTTTTGTTTAGTTTTAATTATATTAACGTCCCGGTTTGGAGCTACACGAGGGCTATTTTGGGATGGGCGTCGTAATTTTGAACCGCGCTCAGGTGACGAGGACGACACCTGAGCTGGCACTCCCTCTCTCCAAAGTCCCGTACAGCACAAGCGAGAGGACGTCTGGCCCACTACGTATGATCTGACGCGCAACTGGCGCACATACGGATCTTCAGTGGAATCGGGTTTCGAACATGGAATCCTCCGCCCAGAAGTCGAGACCTTACCACTAGGCCACCGCGGCCCGAGCACCATATTGTGGAAGCGTACGTGAAATTCGAGGGGAGAAATCTTCCCATGGTTTAAATTCAGCATAGCGATGTTTCCTTTTATGGATTATTTCTAATTATTTTTTAGCAGTAAGATTGACATGTTTAAAGTTAATTACTCTATTTTTATGTGAATTAGATAATTTGATAAAAATTAATAATATTTTAATGTTAATCACATACAAAAACCAGCGGGAGTCGTCTCCCCTAAACTTTCTCGCATACTCCTAACACGTGTAGAGAAAAAAATAAGCCAAAAGGCAGTAAAACGAACAATAACCCCATCGCAATGGAGAAAAAAAAAATAAGCGAACGTCATACCACGATTTCCGAAGGTCGTCCAATGCGGAAGTGGAATTAGAAGCCGGCGTGATTACCAATGGGTCTGTGTATAAGATAAAGAAAACGAAATTTGCAATTTGAACGCCTTTTTTAACCGATTGACACAAATCTACCATTATGGTAAGAAGGCCACATACCAAATTTCATTTATCAAAGTAATTTTTTAAAGAAGTTGTTGTGTTCAAAGTATGCGATTATACAGTATATTAGTCAACCCTTTGACGGATTTGGTGCAAAATTTGTTTAAAACCTACATTCCTGATCATAAAAATGTGTACCAAATTTTATCTACCTAGATATTTAAGTTTCTGAGTTATCGCGTTCACATTAACACGGACATACATACAGACAGACTTCTTGTGGACGGATTTTGTCCAAAATTCGATAGAAACTTATAAATTATGTGTAAAGACCACATACCAAATTTCATCTCTCTACCTTTAATAGTTTTCGAGTTATCTTGTTCACAGACAGACATAATTCCAAAATTGTGTTTTTCGGACTCAGGGGGGTCTAAAACGTGGAGATTCGTCAAAATCTCGATTTCGAATTTTTTGACGATTACAATACTTTCTGTTTGCATACTTCGTATGCGAGAAAATAAATACTCTGTGGTGTCTTTTTCACTTTTAAACGTCGAAATGTGTGCTGAATGGCATCCATTAGGTGCAATGGGGGTTTCCTAAGAACAGATTTCCTCTTTATGTCGTAGAAATAATGATTTGAATGTTGAAAGCCGTTTTAATTATTTATGCATTATCAACGAGTGAGTAATGTTACTGCATTAACCTGCAAGTTGTATCTCTGAGGTAACATTTTAGTCTTTCATGCAGAAGTTCCAGTCGAATCCCGCTGCGCGCCGTCTGCAGTAAGAAATTCTGTTTAGATTTAATTAATTTACATTCTTTGCGGGTTGTTGAAATATTCTAAGTCATTCTACTAAAGGTTTCTGAAACTTTTGTGTAAGTGCACAAGATAAATTTCTGCCAGTTTGAGAGATGTTCTATTCTTATATATCCAGCATCCAAAATGCAATAAACCGGATTTTCATATTCATTATTTATTACATCCGAACGGTTTACTGTAGCAGTAGTTTCTTTTCCGTTAAAGTTTTTATGAACTTAAAAAAACTTTTACAAGCAAGTATCTTTTAACAATGATAATGCGAGATGATATTTTCCATGATATGAGAGTTATGCTTTTCTGGGTTAATATGGAAAATGAACGATTTTTTATTGTTACGTTCATCCTGTCATTTAGTTTTTGAAGGCTTTTTGCGTCTGTTATCATTTTGTTTCGAATTGTCCATAGTTGTCACCAAGAAAATTTTATGATTCATAAAATACATATTTCTTTAATAAATCTGATGGCATAATATGATTTGAAAACTGTAAGCAAGTTTAATTAGCTAGATATGAACTGTTTTAAATTAACTTTCGAAATCTATAAAATTTATATCTCTTCCATAGTTCCCATAGTTTCCTCTTTCAAACAGGAAACCAGCTAAAACTACAGAAATCAACTGATCTCTCAGAGAGCAATCTCAGAAAGATATCAACGACACCAACGCCTGCAAAATAATGCTGTAGGTGCTAGTTTCAAGTGATGGTCGCAGAGGTTATCTTGTTGCAACCTTATTTTAGCTTTCAAAACGCACACTTTTCACTATAAACAAAAAGCTGGTAAAAAAAACGCCATTCCCACGCCAGAAATCCATTTAGGTCACCCATCCATCGAAATCGTCGTGACACCGGAAATCTGCTGCTGTATATTTGGTGTAAAAATGGCGTTTCGAAACCCATGGGACTGTACTCCATCCTACCCTCTGGATCTGAACTTGAGTTGAACCCACATGGTATGGCATGTACCATTAATTAGGAAGTGCGCGAAGTCGCGTCAGCGTGTGTAGGTACACAGTTGAGAGTCTTCGTCCAGGTAAGAAGTTAATGGGGTATTGCGTAAGGTAATGCCCACTCGCGGCTTTGGGCGTGTCCACGCCTTCGCTTTGGCCTTGCCTGGGGATCGATCAGGAGCGCACAGGTGGAACGCCTTCCTACGGAACTTTGTCGTTCCCTGGCGCGACTATTTTGGAAAAGCGTTCTTCAGGAACCACTTTCTTTTTAATAAAAATTGAATTAGTCATCATATCAAATGGCGTGATGGAGCTGTTTTTCTTCTGTAGTTTTATAGCAGTGCTAGAGACATTACAGTTTTTATGTTTCAAATAATTTTATTTTGTACGAAATGTTATCAGTAGACCTGATAATATGTAAAGTAGGCTTATCTGTTGTAGACTGGAAGGTTGTCTGACAAACCCGCATATTGAAAATCAGACTGGTTTAAATATTTGTAGATTTATTTTTACATGTCGTATTTTTCAGATGGGCTTATGTAGTTAATGAGTTAAAGGTCATTCTGGGTATTATTTGTTTGATAAAAGAGAACCGTGTGCTTCCATTTAGATCAAGGACGTGCGGAGCTATACTTAGTTTTAATTGAATAACTACCACTTTATTAATGAGAGAAGTATTATTCATTTAAAAGTCCCCAATACTAACTTACTTTACTTACACAGAATAGGATATTTTTGAGATAGACTTTAAGTAGGAGATTACCTTTTTATTTTCAAGCAAGACTCTGTCCGACTGTAGACGTAATATAAAAAAAATCTTCGACTAACATTGAATGCCTTTATCTTTTAACTACTTATCTCATTCTTCTTATAGAGCTGCTTATGTGTGTTTATTTCTTAAATTTTGTAATGAGTTTTCTTATGAATTAACATGAAATTGCTAGTGCATTTGATATTTTTTTGAGAAACTGACGTAATTTAGTTGGAAAATGTTTGAAATTATAATGGAACAAGACAGGTATGCCGATTTGATCCGTGGCACCCGATGGGAGATTTTAACATGTGAATAAACACATTAACTGCCATCCATACATTATTTGCTGCAAGTTTGGAAGTCTGAACGAATAAATTGGACATTAGCTGATTAATTTTCTTAAAGTCCTTTCCAGAAAGTTTTCATATTTAATACATTAGTTTTCTATTCAGTACTTGTATATGAGTTTCGCTTTCGGTTCCTATTGCAACGATAGATTCAAGCAAATAATACTTTTCTAAAACTTTCACATTTTTAGTTTATTTCAGTAAAAAATGTATTTAATATGTTTTAGCTTAAAAATAAATTTTCTGTATATGAGTTATTTGATATTCCTTTTTGAAAGAGTGCTATCGAGTGAACTGAGTAAGGAGGGAAGTGTATATGTGGTGCTCCGATTATTATTATTATTTTTTTCGTCAGAGGAATCTCCAATCAGCATTCGCTTTAATTTTTGTTAGTGAAATTAATAGAAAATGTCATATGCTGGTTATTTACTTTGTTTGAAAAGCAGGAAGTTTCACATCTGGATTTGGAATTGAAAAATTTGGCCTACTTGGCGATAAAGTAGCTTCTAAAATTGTATTCTCTTGATAAACATTTTTTTGCAGCCCTCCTCGTTTCACGAGCCGCCACTGGTTCTAAGATACTTTATTCGTATAAACGAGGTGTTCGTGATTTCAAAACGACTGAAATGGAAAGGAATCTGTCACCTGCCACTCATTCGAGAACTGCCCTTTCACTTCAAAAGTTTTCTCCTCCGCGTCGTGCATGAATTTCTCCTTTGACAAGTAAAGTGGATTTCGTTTGCTCTTATTCAATATCGCGACCGTCTTTGCTCCTGGACAATCTGTCATTTCGGATCTTTTCAAAACCCGTGGCACCTCCTAGACATTCTCCCTCCATAAGCTATTTCTAAAGCTCAAAAGGATCGTAAATTTCCCCGTTTTAAATATATGGCACTTGGCGATTACTGACAGACGGCATTTTTAAGTAATAATAGCTCTCAATAGATTAGTTGGCTCGTCATCCATCTTTAGCAATTTAACGGCTGGGCCGTGTTTTAATATAGCTGCGTAAAATTTCTAGATTCAGGGGTATCCAGTCTAATATATTAACTTATATTAGGCAAGAGATGGATGCGTTATATTAGGTTTTCTTATATTATGTTGTATAGTTTTGCTTTTCGAAATGTTTTGAATGTGTTCTAGAAAATAAATATATTTTTTCCGAAATTTTTTAATAATAATTTTTTTACAGTAAAAATTTTACATTAAAAAATTATCCTAGCAACGAAGGAGCCGAGAAAAAGACAATACTTTTTTTACTAAGAAATTTATTTTTTTTGAAATAATTCTATGAATGTTTTTTTTTTCGAAACTTTTAATATATATTCTGATATATTTTGAAATAGCAGAATAGTTCTTTCTCAGTTTTTTTTTTAGTTAATATTGTAATGACCAATTTTGAATTTGAAAATTTTATTTATTTCTTCAGTCTTACTACATTATTTGCATTATTTTTCTGATACTTTTTTGTCCTAATTTCTGTAAATAAATACGATATTTTTTCTTTAAAAAATTAAAATGAATCATGTTCTGTAATATAATTAAATATTTTCGAAAATTTGTTATTATTTTGAATCTACAATTGTTATTTGATACTGCAACATTTTCTCCTGCAAATTAATGAAATGGTGAAGTTAAATTTCTTATTTTTGATTATTGCATAATTTTACACAGAAGATTTCCATTATTGTCACTCTTGTATATTTAAAGATAAGGTATTTAAATATACTATAAATATTTATTGAATATTAGTAAGAATGATATCCCGCAATAAATTTCAACTAATATAAAATTTTTTTGGGAAAAGTTCAATTTAATAAAAAGCAGAATTCGATATGGAAATGTATATGGTTCGAACTGAGGGGAATTCCGGTTCAATTTAATAGAAAGCAAAATTCGACATGGCGGTATGTAAAATTCGTACTGAGGGGGAACGCCTGTTTAATTTAATAAAAAGCAGAATTCGACATGGAGGTGTGTATAGTTCGAACTGAGGGGAACTGCTGTTTAGCTTAATAAAAAGCAGAATTCGACATGGAGGTGTGTATAGCTCGAACTGAGGGGAACGCCGTAAATGTAATATTGTTATTGTTAATTTAAAGCAAGTTCTCTTTTGAAGTCTTTAGCTCCTTTTATCTTAAAATGGGCATTTTCTGATGGTTTATATGGTTTAACATTTATACTATTTATTATAGTTTTTTTAATTTAGTTTAGTTACATTTACGTTCTGTTTTAAAGCAGCGCGAAGGCTATTTTGCGATGAATCTTTTAATTTTGAGCCGCGGTCAGATGACGAGGACGAGATCTGAGCTGGCGCCCCCCCCCCTCCAAACATCCCCACCACACCAGCGAGAGGACATTTGACCCACGGCGTCAGATTGAACATGCATCAAGTCCACAAACACGGCAGATCTTCTGTGGAATCGGGTTCCGAATCTGAACCCGCCGTTGAGACCTTACCACTAGGCCATGTTAGTTATTACAACATCGGCATGAGGAATTGGTTTGTTTTTATTTCTCTAATGGCATGTTTTGGTGGTTTCACATCAGATTTAATTCCTGATTGATTACGTTTTTAAAAAAATAAACCAACTGTTCGAGATTAGAAGGGAGTGGAACGAAATAAGCATTTGATGAAATTAAAACAAAAATTTAACCATTTGTCGATAAATGAGCTATCATGCGGAAACGATTTGCGCAATTCATTCAATGTACCCCAGCGTTATGGAGGCGGCAGTCCGTGTAATGGCAGCGCTATAAAATTCGAGGTCATTCCATGCAATTGCTTTAGGGGCCCATTAATAAATATGAGGAGCCGTTAGAAGTTGTCTGGGGAGCTTAAAAGTCAGCAGAGTCATTGAATTTATTTTTAGGGAAGCTCTTTTTATCCCGAGGATACTTGATTTCTTCGCGTATCAATTCAGCAAGAAAGCTGTTTACAGCAGAGCGGAATAAAGAAAAGACATCTTATATCATCGTTAAATAAAATGTTACTCGAAACAAAGAAGAGGGCCGTAAGTTATGAAGTGAATCAATGGGTTTTCCTGGGCTCAAGGTTAAGTTAAGTAGCATTCGAATTAATGTCGAGTATATAATGCATTACTTTTCGGATGATAAAAATTGTATTCTGTTGTTCAAGGTTAAATAAGAAATAAACAAGGCTAGCGGCGTATTTTTAAAAATGTCTTTATACGTCTTCGCCGAGCTCAGTTACTTAAACTGTAAGTGAGTTTAGTTTAGTCTAGTTAGATTGATCCTCTAATCGGAAAATGCTTCGAATACCCATTTATTTACTTATCAAGTACTTTAGCGGTCATAATGACCGATATTCCGGTCAGAGGGTTAACGTGCCATTTTGAAGATGCTTTGAGATGGACCTCGTAGTTTTGAACTTTGGCCAGATGACGAGGGCGACACCTGAACTGGTACCTCATTCTTCAGACTTCAAAACCACACCAGTGTGAGGGTTTTTAAGGTAGATTTCACGTGTTCTAGGTCACATTGGCGGCTGATATTTGGTGAGGTCTCAACCTCGCGATCCGCCTACCCTGACCATTGTGGTTCCTAAAATACAAATAGGAGGCAGAAAGCTTTTCACATTCGTGCCATATTCTTGTTGGTATATTAACGATATAATAACCATTGACAGAATATACAAGATGAGCTAGTTATAATTAACTCTTTTATATCGTTATCACAATTAAAAACTTTACAGAAATTAAAACTTTTATTATAATCTTGTATTATATTATTAAATATGAATAATTTGCCTGTTATTTAACTATAAATAAATGGCAATTCTGGCAATGACAAGTTATAAGATCTTTCCAGGAGCCTAGTCTGAAAGCGAACTGCGATGAAAATAGTTTAATTTAGGGAATTCGTTCTTCTGTTGAACAAAAAAATATAAAGGGCCTTTTTTTTAAAAGGAGGTTGGTTTGCATGATGTTTTCACGCTCTTGTGGGAGAACACATCTCTTCACAGATGATGGTTTGTTGCAATTTTTTCTTGTAAATTAAATAAATAAATAAATAAGTAAAAAAAAATCTTGGAAGATTTTGCACTAAAAACTACCTTTCAGGAGCATCCGACAAATAAACGAATGATAGGTATGCTTGATTCATAATGAAAAATTAATTAAAAATTAATTAATATGGAATTTTTAGTTCTTTTGAATAATTTCGGTGTCCTCGTTTTCGCTTAGGGTTCATAAACCCAGGAATGACTCTAAAAATTCGTAATTTAATTTATATATATTCATATCGCGTAAAATTTTCATCTAAATTAAGGAGAGTGGGAACCCTAAGTCCGTTGACCCTAACCTTGTTACTTCGATGTATCTTTTCTAAAAATCTGTTATGGATTCATGTTTGAAAATTTTTTATGCAAGTAAAGTACATCTTTCTCATTATACTGAAATGATTTTTTTTAAAAAAAAATCAGAAATTTATATTTTTTACAAATTTTTTTGTGTCTAAACAAAAAATGTGAAATTGGCCATTTCGATGTACCTTTTCTCAAAATCTGTTATTGATACATGTTTGAAATTTTTTTAGATGTAAAGTACATCTTTCTCATTATACTGAAATGAGCTTTTTAAAAAAATCTCGAAACTTTATTTTTTACAATTTTTTTGTGTCAAAATAGAGTAAAATCCACTATGTCTAATTAAATATTTTGTAAATTTGTAAAAAATTGCAAATTAACCATAAGCTCATTTCAGTATAATGAGAATGGTGTACTTTACTTGTATAAAAAATTTCAAATATGAATCTATAACAGATTTTGAGAAAAGTTGCATCGAAATTGCTAATTTCACATTTTTTTGTTTTGACACAAAGAAATGTGTAAAATATAAATGTTTGAATTTTTTTAAAAAACTCATTTCAGTATAATGAGAAAGATGCACTTTACTTGTATAAAAAATTTCAAACATGAATCTATAACAGATTTTGAGAAAAGATACATCGAAGTAACAAGGTTAGGGTTAACGGACTTAGGGTTCCAACTCCCCCTAATTTTTTCTCATTCTTGTAGCACAAAGACATCAATAACTTAACAATAAACAGTGAAGTTACTTTTAAAGAATAACTGTAAAATAAATTATTTCCTTTTTTTATACTCTCTTATTTATCTTGACTTGTTTTTTCATGTTTGTGGTAATGAAATTTTGTAATCGATTTTTCTCTCATTTTCTGATGCATTTAGAGTTTTGAAATTTTGTTTCCTTTTCTGTTCTCGCTGATATTTTAATATTTTCAAAATTTAATTATCGGTTATCATTTAATTTAATGAAATTGGTTTCATAGAAATGTCGCCACTTGTTAGTAGATGAGTACACGATTCCATAATATTTATAATAGTGAATTATAATAAAAATTAAAATAAAAATTTTCTACTTTTGAATGCATTTATAAAAGTGTGTTTTTAAAGACTGTTTTCATAGAATTTATTCTGTTTCAAAATATTGATAAATATGTGTACACGCAGGGTTCTCCTATCAAAAAATAGGTCTCGTATAACATTCTTCCAAGGAAGACCTTATTACGGCAATATGGGTTGTTGGTACACTTATGATCACATTCGCATGCTCCTTAAGTGTGTCATTAATTAGTATATCCACTCTCTCTCTATTAAATATAACCCAGATTGGTCACGATTTTATGAAACACTTTGTAAAGCTTATTTTAAATCCTACATTCATTCATTTGGTATCATTCTTTTCAAAATGTACACAAGTTTAATATATAGGGTGTCCGAATCAAATGTTCCTAATTTGAACAGTCGATTAAAAAAATGTATTAGCCATACGTTGGCGATATTAGGCAAAATTGGCTGTTGAATTCTTAGATTTTGGCGACAATTTTTATTTTTTGCGTATATATATGAAAACTGAGGCTGTATGCGTACAAAATGCATATTGTACAGAAACTGCCGCCTCGTGTTGCATTTGCTGCGGAGATTTTATCTCGCATGGAAAATGAACACTATTTTCTAAACCGCATCATTTTTTCAGATGAAGCAACATTTCATCTGAGCAACAGTGAATATAAGCACAACTGCAGAATTTGGGGCTCAGAAAATCCCTATGCAGAAGTGGAAAGAAACAGTCCAAAAATCAATGTGTGGTGTGCTCTATCACATGATGCAGTCATAGGACCATTTTTCTTTGCTGAGACTTCTGTGACGGCAAACATTTACCTGGATCTGTTCCAAATTTACGCAATACCCCAAATGTAACATTTACAACCCACTGTTATCTACCAACAAGATGCTGTAGCACGGATGTTAGAGCATTTTGCTGTAACAGAATAACCGGCTGGATATCCTCAGGGCTACTAAGGGAGCCCACGTGGAAGTGCACTGATTTTTAATAAAAACTTTGTGAGTACTGTTTTCTAATTTTACATTTTTCTTATGCTTTTTAACTTTCTGTTAAGTATAGCGATATCTCCAAATTAGGGACATTTGATTCGGACA
The DNA here is from genome assembly GCA_013235015.1 of Araneus ventricosus. Lineage (NCBI taxonomy): Eukaryota > Metazoa > Arthropoda > Arachnida > Araneae > Araneidae > Araneus > Araneus ventricosus. The sequence goes on from BGPR01011988.1 coordinate 19,496, forward strand.
CCCTGTAATACAGATGATTCGAAAATTTTCTTGTATTTTAAAATGATAAACAACAAATAGGATCAGAATGCATTATATAATTTCATTCTTTTATTACATAACTTTTACAACTGATTCATGGCCTATATTTAGATAGTCAGCTTGCACATTTAATTAATATCGTTTATTGTGGGCAAAGACTTTCAATATTAATTTGACATGTGAGAGCAATTCTTAAAAACTTGTGTTCTCACATTCTGATGAGTTTAAAAATAAAATTTAACAGAAATACCAAATTCCATGAATAATTGTTTTTTGTTCGAAAAATAATTATTTGGAGCACAGATATGAAAACAGCTTGATTGTACTCCTCTTTTTTTTGCTTCTCCCTTTATTGCTATCTAGATATTTGCTTCCCAGTCCTATTAAGTTCTTTGTTCTCCTGTTATTATAAACTTTATTTAACCCTCTGAGCGCCCAATTATTTCGCACTTTTAGCTATTAGGTTAGAAAACTTAGCTATTAAAGGAAATGAATAGATGTTTTTTGTATTTGATTATATCTCTGAAATCTTAAGAACACTTTATCCATGGTTCTTTAAGAAAATATACATATAAATACGAGCTATCTGCTTTTGAACTGAATATGAAAAACGTAAAAAGACGATTGCGCCGCTCAGAGGGTTAAAGTGTTAATAAGATAACATTCCGTCTGTTTAAAGGACAGTTGGACGTATATTTAAATTTCAGTGCTTTATACATGAGTAATTCATGAAATTGCACTTTCCGATAAGCACTTATTTTTGCAGAGTCTGGAATATTATACTTTGATAAAAAAAAAAAAGCCAGTAACCAAATATGTTTTAAAATTTTCTTCATTTAATATTTCTAGATAATTTATTACATAAGAAAATTCTGAACGAATTATTACGCCACGAAATGTAATCTTGGTTATTCACACACATCCCACTTTTGTTTTGACATCGCATGCAAAGTTTGGTTTGTAGGCATTAGCATTCTATCCACTCGTGTTGAAGGAGTAACCGGTTGCAGTCAATCTGAAACACCTGTTTTTATGAAGCCTACCACTTAAATGGGACGTTGTGGAGCTTTTTCTCGTCTAACCTTGATCATATCATGAACATTTAATGTATCACGCAATCGCTTGATGAAATCACGGTTTCAGTAGTCCTAAAGTTCAATATGCGATAGCTGTAACCAAATTTATGAACAAGATTTAACTGTATTAAATTTTATGGACATTCTTTACTATTTATTACACTTAGTAGTCTACAAAGCTATTACCAAATGCACTGTTACAAATTTAGTTACAATGACAATACACAATAACTTGAAAGACTATGTTTCAATGTTACTTTCAATGACTAGTTTTTCCTATGTGAATTTGCTTATCCATACGATGCATGCATTTAGTTTTTCCGATGCCGTGGTTATTAGCTAATGTGAACTTCAAATTCTAACTGTCAATATTGTATGTAATGTAACGTAATTTGATTAAAAAAGAAGCATCTATACAAAAAAAGGACATTGTATTATTTCATATTTTTGTTAGTTCCCATGATAAATAATCTTTGTATAAAAGCAATAAAATTATATTAAAAGCAATAAAACTAACGAAAGTTGTTTATTCTAACAGCAAGCTCTTGGAAAAAGCTAGATTTATACTCATTAACTGAAACCTTTAAATGAACTAAATGATATAAATGTTACCAGTTCGTAATAATAAGGTGGCATAATACCTTAACACAAGTCGCACTACCCCCGCCCTGCCTAGGCATCCGGGGTCAACTGAATGATGGTCGTCGCGACCGAGGGAGGAGGCCTAATCTATTAGTACCGGCCACGGCCCAACCCCTCCTGCTGGAGGTAAGCTCTGTCATCGGAGTGTAGGTAACTCAACTCCATACCATTACTATGCCTACCAGGAAAGCGAGTTGGAGTAGCTTAATATCGCAGATAGAATAAACGCAAAAACACCTCAAAAATATTAAATGCGTAAAAAATGTGACATACAGCCAAGACACATTTATTATTTTTCCTGGAACAAGCACGATAAATCGAAAAAGGAATTGATCATTGAACACAAAGTTTGTTAGATTATTAATTATCAGTTTCTCAATTTTTAAAACAAAACACTAGTAGTTTTAACAGACGAGAAATTAAAGAAAAAAAACTATTGAAAGTTTTTCATACATTTTGTTCTTGTTCTGGTATTTTTTGCTGTTTTTAAAATGCCTTTCCTTCAGTTTTTTTGTATTGCAATCTTTTATTATTAGTATTATTATTATTATTCCGTGCATACAGTTCTCGCTTTCCTGAGAAAATTATTTATTGCATGAGATAGTAAACGAATTAATAGATTTTTAGACTTAATCTCCATTTTGTTTCTGTTTATTTCCGACAATTTTTAAAGAAAATTTTATACTTAAAATCAGTGACATGTTGGTAATGTTGTCTTTTATAATTTTTAATCTTTTCTTTTCCTTTTCGTAAATTTAAATAATTTCGAGTCGTTAACTCATGACCTTAACATTTTAAATTAATTTTAAACTTTATTTTCCTCCACAACTAAAAGTTTCATCAACGTAATTTCTCATCTTACTTATTATGTCCAACAAGATTGCCTAACCACCTGTTTGACGCAACCGAATTCCTTACAAACTTTCTTTCCTTCAAAAATAATATGCATATTAAGAGTTCACTTTCTTTCCTGTGTTGCGAAAACGCTTGACAACCACACCCTGATTCTGTTGGATTGGTTTATTATTTTATGCAGATTTTGTTGCTGACAAATCAAGCATTCATCACAACCTATCAATCTGCTCTCGGAACTCTTCCGTAATGATATAGCCCGAGGTGTGTTTACAAGCAATGAAAGGATTATTATTGCTTATTTTATTGTTGCGAATTATTTATTTAGCCTACTAACAGCGATCTTATTGTATTCTTTGTTTCTAGCTCATTCAAGCGAGAAATAAGGTTAACAAAATTTTAACGCCAAGTTAATTGTTTTCAGTGAAAGTAATGGATTGGTAATTACAAGTTACAGTCAGTGACAACTCAAGTTGATAGTACACGGATAGTTACGATCACCTGAATTGCCGGTGGATGATTTCATATGTGTTTCTTTGCGTTTGAGAGCTATAGAAAGAACTAAGTCGTGTTTGGTTTGGGTTTTATAGCGCAAGTAGGGCGGGACTAACCCTTGTAGGGGCCTATAGGTTATGTAAGTTTTCCACCCCCCGCAGTGTGGCGGCGGGGGGGCAGTCTCCCCTACTGTTTTAAGGAAGAATTAAATTTTTATTTCATCTTAGCAGCCTAAAACTAGGAATTATAAAAGAGCAACAGTGTTCGTGAAAAATAGCTAGTTTTTTAACTAAATTTTTAAATTTTATTTTCTATCTCCTATACTCCCGGGATTTAGATGTCTATAAATACTTTGTCCCCTCACTTTTTCTATTAAATCGTCTCCACTAACCCCCTGTAGGTAGTAAACTAGATATTTCAGACATGACACATTTCCGCGGAAACGCGGATTTCCGCTTTTTCGGCGTCGGATTTTATCATTCTTAATTTTTTTATTATATAATAATTCTACAATATTTTTAATATCTTAAGCACTTTTTGTATAAATTTATTTATTTTATTGTTAGATTAATTACCCTTATTTTACTTTTCGGTATTTATGTTTGACACGATTCATTATTTATGAAGTTCAGCTTTTTTTGTTCCAAGCCTGTGTCATGTCTGATATTTGTATTGATTTTAATTTAATCTCTGTATAAGCAATTTTTAAATTTCAAATATTATGATAAACTGAAAAAAAATATTTAATTGCGGGTTACCTTCAAGAGAGTTAGTTGGTTTCAGTATCTCCCGTACAAAAAATTTAAATTTAAAAATAATTTAAAATACAATAGTAAAAATGAAATTACAGAACTTTCTTAACACTGTCGAAATTCCTTAATACAGTGTTTGAAAGTTGTGAATAAGTTAGCCAACTGCAAAACAAATTGGACCATACTGATTGAAAACGAATTTGATTACATGAAAAAAAAATCCCTAAGAATGATGTGCCGAAATTTAAGCGATATTTGATTTTAAAATTTGAATAAGTTCGATTACAGGTCTTGTAAATCAACCGAAAGCATAAAATTAAATTACCCTGAAAATAATGCAAAAGAAAGAAAAAATTCCTCTCCCCCCCCCCTCCAAGGTGGCGGCGTCCTTAAGCAGTTGCCTACTTTGCCTAAATGATAATCCAGCCTGAGAGCAAGAACCGTTAAGTTAACAATATTGCGCCCTGCTGTATAGTTTTAAACAACTTTGCTTAAATCCGACTGTGTTCGGAGACATTTTTTTGAAAAATAGCATATATTTTTTAATGTTATTTTTCAACTGCATATGTTTTAAAACTATGAAAATATTGTAAAATTAGGCTTTCAAAGTAATATTTTTTAAAAAAAACTTAGAAATTTGAAGAAAAATGACTAAAATATTTGCCTTACGCTAACAGCCATAGACAAAATCATATTCTAAATATACATAAATCCTTGCAGGGGTGCATTTTTATGACAGTTCTCTGCGTTATGCTCTAAAATATTTCTTGTACTTCAAAATAGTTTTGAGATATAGCTGAACGTAGTTACTAAACTGGTAATTTTTCATAAAAAATGCTTTTCGTTTATATTTAAGCACTTAAAAATAATACTTGATTTTAAAATTGACCTTAGTTTTTAGAGGAAAACATCAAGCACATTACAGAAAACAATCTCAGAAAATTTCATATCAATACTTGAATAACGTTTTAAGAAATCATTGTTACGGTCGACAGTTTTCCACAAAAATATCATTTCTCAGAAAACACATTTAAACTTTTCATGCAACATAAAATAATGCTTACAGTTCGGTAATAAAACAGCTGTAACTCTATTTGTAATTCACGCAGAGTAAAAAGTGAGACAGTTTTAGAAAGCTGATTAAACAGGCTACACAAAATTTAGTCATAAAAAGTTTTTTGATAATTTCGTCAAAAACGACGATTTTAAACCAGTCGGATACCTTAAAAGAAGTAAGTTTCCTTCAAGATAGAATTTTATGACTCAGATTATAACTTATCGTTGGTAAAAACTAAATTCTTTTCTAACATTTATTGCCTTTAAATTCATCAAGATCACTTTCACGATTGTTTAATTGGGCATAATGATGCAACCCATTCCTGTATTGTCGATATAAGTTTGACCAACTGTATAAAGACGGGAGGCATTTCTCGATTATTTGAAAAAGAACCACTTAATTCCGCAACTGGAAGAATGGATAAAATATTTTGGTATTTCCAGTGCCCAAGTTTTTTCAATGAAATTTGTTGGAAAATCGCCAAATATTGCTGCATAGTTTTCACTATTTTGTCAATCTGACTTGTTCACTGAATACAGGAAGATTTATTTCTACGTTTAATTGAGCTATAATTTGTAAGATGAAATTTTGTGGATATGTTTTAATTTGAAAAAGCACTTTTTCTTTTCTTTTCAAAACTCATGCATTTATTAATTATGGGTCGTCAAGAAAGTTCTAAAAATCACGCTGTTCATAAACAAGAATGCCATTAGGTTTAATTATAGTTTTATGGACAGCTTTCTATTATTTCGAAAAAAAACCCCTTTAAACTGAGAAACTTATAAAAACGCAAGTAGGAGGTATATAAAGAAAGAACATATTCCTTAATTTTAAAACTGCGTACTAAGGTATTCATAGTGATTTTTTTCTGGGATTATTTGTTCAGTTTTTAGCATCTTAAGCTCCAGTTATGAATGTTTGCAAATGCTTTTGTGTAACTTTAAAACGATTAAATATTTTATGAAAGAGAGAGAGATGATTTTTTTTAAATATTAGATTGTTTGGGGAAAAATATTGGGTCGTCTAGAACTTAAGAGGAATAATCGTCTGCTTGTTATGTACCTTTGATTCTATTAAATGTTTTTTCTATTAAAAACATTGATCTTTAAATAATCATGCTGAATATTAATTTTTGTTTTAAAATACCTTTATATTTTAATATATTATACGTCTATTCTTTATTCCAAATATTAATATTCATGTTGCTTTTGTGATATCAGCTGTTCCGTTTTCGGAAGAAAAATAAAATGATACATCTTCCATGAAATTGAATAATACAGTACAATTTTTTATATTCGCACACAGCTCAAATTTGACAATACCTGTTTATCGTCTGCAAACTTATTTTAGATTTTCTTATTAAAATTAGGAAAATCGCTAAACAATTATTCACAAACATGGTATCAAATTTAGCTACACGTTCTCACCAAGTATCTTCACTCTTGCCTACGCTGCCTAATGAGATTGAAAAAGAATACAAGAATTCGGTAGCTGCACCTAGATGGGATTCGGAAGAGCCAGTCGGATTTTGTTAGCATCGACCCAAAGTTTTGTAGGCAGAAGTTCAGTGTTCGCGTTATGCTTTCACCTGGCTCATGCATAAACATTCCAGAACTCCCGGAGAGTCGGAAGTAATGGGCGGGGGAATAATGAGCGGAGGGGTAAACCTGGAAAACAACCTGCTTTGCCAAAGCTTTGACTTTTAGATGTCTTTTGGGAGCATTCTGCATCACGATGTGCATTTTTGTTGTTATTTTATTTATTTTTGTTAAGAATTCTGCCTTTTAATTGTAATAACATGTGAACAATTTTTATTTTCTCGCATATGGAGAATACAAAGAGAAAATATTGTAATCGTCAAAAAATTCGAACCCGAGATTTTGATGAATCTCCACGTTTTAAACCTCCCTGAGTCCGAAAAACACAATTTTGTATTTATGTCTGTCTGTGTCTGTGAACAGGATAACTCAAAAACGGTTAGAACTAGAGGGACGAAATTTGTCATGTGATCTTTACACAAAATTAGTAGATTTCCATGAAATTTTTGACGAAATTCGTCAATGGGAAGTCTGTCTGTCTCTCCGTGTTCATGTGAACACTATAACTAAAAAACTTAGATAGCTAGATGGATAAAATTCCGTGCACAGTTTTATCATAAAGAATTTAGGTCCGTATCAAATTTTGGACCAAATCCGTCAATTCGTTGACTCGCTATCGATCTGTATAATCGCATACTTGTGAACACGATAACTCCTAAACGCTATGACTTAGATAAATAAAAATTGGTATGAGGTCTGCTAACATTAACTGTAGATGTATGCCCGTTTCAATCGGTTGAAAAAAGGCGTTCAAATTGCCTATTCGGTTTCTTCACCTGTGTTAGGGCGGATACGAGAAAGTTTTGGGGAGACCACTCCCGTTGGTTTTAAAGCTAATCACGACGGGTTTCTTTTTAAAAAATCACAGTGGTCTCTTTTTAATCACTTCCGTTCGTCCGGCTCTTAGAACGGCGAGTTGAGAACATGAGAGGGAAAACAAGTCACTGTATGTCGATGTTAGTAACCTTAACTAGAAGTAAACAATAGGCTGCTCCTTATATTTTGTAATATTTAATCTGTATAGTATAATTTTGTATATTTCGTGATATTTTATGCTATAAACATATGTTTTGCTATTAAAAGTCGTTTTTCACAATGAACTTCCACTAACCCGGCAGTTTTTTGGTCTGATAGTTCTCGGATTACTGAGAGATTACTGTAGGTCTTAATACTTTTACAAAGAAGCGAATTGCTATTTATATGCACCGCTACAATATTATTGTATACTTGTATTATTATAAGCTGAGCATCCATTCTGTCAAAGATAAATTAATTCGTACTTCGAGTTAAAAATATTAAAAAAAACATCTCTTTTCATTGCAGAAACTCAAAAAATCTGTCTCTGCGCTATCAAATGAATACAGCGGTAAACTTGAATTATCGTTTAAGATGGCAACGGATGTCGTGACTGTAATCGATTTTAAACCAATGTTTTAAATTTAAGTTTATCCTTTCCGGCTGGTGGTTGCAAAAGAGAACACCAATTTTAAAGTTTTCTAAAAAAAAAAAAAAATCCCTTTCCACTTTGAAACACGGAAAATTGTAGGAAAGGTAGATAATAGCTGTCTTTCTGGAATATAGATGGCAGCACTATGAAACTTCGCTTTCAGTTCTTGACAATTACAATTTTAGGAAATTCACTGGACTATTTTCCTCCAATATTCTTGAAGTATTTATTTATGATTTTGTGTAAGACTGAACATTATTTTTTGAAAGTATCAAGATGGCTGTTAATTTTGTTTTGTTTTTGTAAATTCTATATCTAGACAATAAACTTAAACCATTCATTACATTAATTCATTATATTTCAAAAATTTTAATACCTTGCGCCGAAAAGGGTTAAATTAGTGATATTTTTGAAAACGACAATAAAAAGTTGAACGTAATATTAGACTGCTACTTCACTGAGTCCCGAAACAACTTGTAGCTCTCGTATTTCTGAACAATGCTAGCAGGAGTATCGTCAGCAGTAAATACGTGTAATTCAACTTGTTATGCAACTACAACAAAGCGTCAAGCTTATTTCATTTTGTGGTTTACGTTTAGCAGTCATGAAAATAGCGTGTGTTATTTTACACTACAGGGCTTTCGATTTGTGTGATTAATATAGAAACGGAGGCGAATCGATATTGTGTTCGACGCTGTTTACCGGCCTCGGCGATTGTGCAGACGAAGGGCGTTTATAAAGTGGAAAAAATGCTTGATTGGGAGGACAATATTTCAAACATTTGTCGAAAAACACGACTCAACCGCTTTAATCTCGCAGTATGAAGTCCAGACTTCGCCCCATGTGATATTTGGTTAACGATCCAGATGTTCAAGAAAGAAATTTGCAGTTGGCAATTTGTGGCGGATGCTAATGTCTGAATCTTTATTTAAAAGCGTAGCCAAAGAAGAATTTTGGAAGACCATGGTAATGGAGTGGCTAAATGGTCTAACATCTAAAAAATTTCATTTAAATAGACCTGTTGAAGCGAAAAAAAAAACGCATGGTTTAAAATTTTAGTTCATAATAAATTTGGACTTGTGAACTTGAAAGAAATCTTTAGGATTTCCAGTTGCATTTTTAGTGAGCTTTCTGACTGATGAAACGTTGTCAAAAATATATCAAAGTTTCTTTAACATTTCTATGTTTTTTTAAAAAAATTCTTCTTGGAATATAAAATTTTAAATGTGTTCTATTGAATTGTCACACATGCTGTAATGTGTTTAACATCCTAAGCTTTTGTATATATTTTTGTATTTATCTTTTGTTTCCTGTTTTACTATATGTTGTTTCATGAGCTTTTTTTTGTCACTTCCTTTGTCTTCAATTTAGTTGCTCAAAACTTTTGTTTTTTGCATGCAGTGTGATTCATTTTTTGTGATGTTTTGTAATTTGATGTTAAGTTTTTTTTATTTCTGTTTTGCTGTTATTTTGTACTCCCCACCGTTCGGATCAGTGCCTTACACCCTCTGGGTAGGTTGTGCCGGTGTGGGCAAATAAATAAATACACATCTAACTGTACGTTGTCCCATACTCTGAGATGACTTTATACCCTTTTATCTCTTGTAAGTTACGTAGTAAATTCCAAAAATGTATTTGCACGCTACGTTTAACTCCTATCACGTGAGTATAAATTGGATTTATTGCAGCATTAAAGAGAAATTTAACTTATCCACGTTTTCTTTTTTTAGAAAATAATCGATCAAACGTAATTACTGAAATGGAAATTATGCGATTATATTGTGAATAACTTTTAACTACCACTTTCGCTAACTTACCCCAGCAAGTTAAGTACTTTATGTTAATACTGGGTATTATTTAATTTTTATTGAGGATTTGATTACGTTTTTCCTGCGTAATTTAAATACCCATGATATGTATTTCCTTTTACGAGACTGAACTTCATACAAACTATGTTCCTGCCTGAGGGCACTAACTCTTAAGAACTTATAGAAGGGCGTTCTTTGAGATTGCGGCAGCATGTATCCAGAGGCGACGCCCACACATAAGAAACGTACCTGAAAATGAAAGGAGTGCGTTTGTCCTGTCCCGCCTCTTTCCTTTTCATCATATAAGCTTAAATGGAGAAAGGACACTTGAATTCGTTTTTGATTATAAGATTAGATAGCAGAGAAGGAAATACAATGCATTAGCTGATATTTATGCTTTCATATTTTAGTTAAAAGTATTTATGTGAATGATTGCAAAGTATATGGCTATTAACCTATAAAATATATTTCCTTCTCAATTTTGGTGTTAAACGTTTATTCATTTACAAAGTGGGGCAAAAATTCTTTCATTTTTTTCACAGAGAAAGGTTTTTTGAATACATTATTACGATTCAGGAATGATAATGGAGTATGCTTTAGATTAGTGGAGGATTTTATTATAAATAAAATCTAGTTAGATTTTTCAAAGCTTAGTAATTATTTAAATTAAATTATGCCTATTTTTAGATTAGGATGAAATAACTTACATTTTGTTTTCATTGTGGTACGAGGTTAATCATTTTAAGTTTCGTAACAGAATTATCTAAGTATATTAATTATTTTTATAATGCTAAAATATTTGGAAAAGTTTCGAGAAACTGTTCAATGCATCTGTTCTTTTAGATACCTGTTTTATTTGTAGGCACTTGCGTATCAAATCGTATATTTATTAATTTCAAATAAATGGACTGCCATTATCATATGAAATGACTCTTGATTAAAATTCTGCCTGAACATGCAATGAAATGAATATTTATTTCATTTTGAGAGAAATAAATGCTTATAATATTCTAAGTTGGTGCATTCTTGAGAGTTTCTTTTATATTAAATCTGAAAATGCTTTAAGCATACGTAGGAATAGTGCATGGCCATTTTAAAACTTCTGCATTTTTTCTTCCTTTTAAATGAAAACCACTAAAGGTTACTTGAAACTTTTAACAATAATTTCACTTGTAAATGCATGGTTAATGTTAACTACAATAGATATAGGTAACATTAAGGTTATTCAACTTTAAGCCAGGAGATAAAATTTGAAATTCAATAACCGGATTAATAAATTGTGCCCTCCTCCTGTATGTCTTAAGAGGCCATTGTTCGAAGTGTACGTAATGTGCATAAATTATCATGTTTCTCAATGAACTATCTAAAATGTCACTATATCTAGCATGACCAATCGATAAATAAATATAATAATAATGTAAGAAAGTATGTTACAGAGTAGGATCAAATACTTCTTTTATTTCTCATATACGAAGTATAGATAGAGCCAAAAAATTCGTAATCGTCAAATGATTCGACCTTAAGATTTTGACGAATATCCATGTTTTAGATCTCTATGAGTCCGAGAAAAAACATTTTTGGAATTATTTCTATATGTATTTATCTGTTTACGAATACGATAACTCAAAAACCCAACGTGCTATGCAGATAAAATTTGGTATGTGGTCTCTGCACTGAAAATGTTAATAAATTAATAATAACAATATTTAACTCAGTTAAATATTGTACCAAACCCGTCAACGGGTAATCAGTTCTGTCGGGCTGTCTGTCCACCGTGTGCGTGTGAACACGATAACTCCGAAATGCAATGAGCTAGATGGAGGAAATATGAATTATAAATATGTGTGAACCAGAATTATAAATATGTGTGAAATACTGGACCACATTTGTGAGAGTTGACTGTTGGTGTGTTTTTCGCGTTCGTGTGAAAGAGATAGTTCAGAAATTTAACGAGATAGTTAAACGAAATTTAGTGTGTGATCTTAAGATAATGTGACCATACGTCCCGTTTTTGTAGCCTGTTCCGTTGTCTCCAAGCAAAGCTTCGGGACGCCCAAATGTCCCATTTTCAGAATGAGAGCAACTCACGATAACAATTTCAAACAAGAAGGCTCGAAAAATCAAAAAATTCGACGGCATAGTATCCCGGCGATGACGGAGCATGCGCTATACCTGTCACACATATATAAGTTGGTCAGAAGCCTCCTATAACGCACTCAGGTCTAACTTTATTAAACCGCACGAAGTGACAGAATGAAACAATGGGAATATTTTAAGCGAAAGTCGTTGGGTGGAACTATTCAAACACTTTCACGCCAATAATTTAAATCATACGAGCTTTCGCGTAATTATTAAATATATTCTATGTCTGCGGGCACTAATGCACTCATTGAAAGGGTCTTTTTTTCTTATGAATAAAGTGTGGACTAGCTAGAAAACACAATTGCAAGTCGCAGTTTATAAAGTAACGTTAAATGCCTAAGTAAATTTTAAGAAATTCTGCCAAGAATTTCATTATTTTTTTAAAATCAACACCAAATATACTGAAGCAAAAATGTGTTTTTCAGAAAAATGCAAAATCACGTGATTTATTTATTTTCACGTGTTTATTCCAGTTGTTTTCATTAATAAATAAAAAAAAACTGAAGAAATATGTATTTTCTTGAATTCACATAATATTACCTAAAAATTTTAAAAAAATGTCCCGTTCTGAGGGAAAAAATAACTGGTCACTTTATCTCAACACCAGAATTCAGATCAATATTAAATTTTGGACCCTGTCAGTCAACGACTAGAGGTATTGTTCCAAAATGCATATTAGATTATCTTCATAATGCGATGAAGCTAAACACAAAATACGCCATATTGCAGAAGTATACGAGAAAGTCGAGGAGAGCACGCCCCATTTCTAAAGGAAGAATTTTTGGTAATTTAATTAGATTCTCATTTGAAAAGGACGCACTGAACATTTTTACTGAAATTTAATTTTTTAAAAAATAATATTGTTTAAAATGGATCTAATTGTACTCAAAACAGTGGCGAATCCAGGATTCGGGTCTGGGAGGGGCTGAGGTCATAAAAATTTGTATCGTCGTGACGAATGTCAAACCTCATGCAAACCAAAGCTCTTTAACTTTACAGACTTTCCTCACCTGACAATGAGAATCATAAAGAACACTACAATACTTTCGATAATTTAATATAAAATACAGTGGTACCTCGAGATACGAGTGCCCTGACATACGAGTTATTTGAGATACGAGCGCTGTCGAGCAGTGAAGTTTTGTTTTGAAATACGAGCGACATTTGAGATACGAGGAACGGTACGGTGTATGTACACTTTATAAAACCATTTTTTTTTACTTTACATCCTCTTTTATTATGTTTTTTACAATATTTGTCATTTATAAATACATTTTTCTTATTCAAAAACAATTAGGGGTAGCATTTTTGGGGCTGGAACGGATTAACATAATTTCAATGGGGAAAATTGCTTTGAGATACGAGCAAATTGACATACGAGCAAGGTTACGGAACGAATTAAACTCGTATCTCGGAGTATCACTGTACAATGAAATAACTAGCCAAAAAATGTTTTCGACCGCGTCAACGTTACAAGACCAATGACTAGAAAAGTAGGGAAACTTTCGAGCATGTCAAGCCGGAAATCAATGTTGTCACGTTTTTATTTTTTTGAAAAATTTTATTTCGTACAAAATAACATAACACTCACTGCATTTACGAAATGCTTGATTTTGATTAAAGCAGCAGTGTTGGGCTGTCAAGCAAAAAAGCAGCAAATCGAAGAAGCTATTGTATAGCAACGGATTGGAAACCTTCCGCGCTTTTTTGCGCATGTGCCGGGCGGAGTTATATTTTCTTCAAAATAGGGGGAAAGTAAGAATGGAAGGGATGTTTGGTTTTACTGATGCGATCAATGGAAGAACCTGAAATGCCTCATATGACTCCAGCTACCGCTTGACACCCCTTTCCTGTGTAAAATCGTCCAAAAGTGTAGTCTCGGAATCCGTATCAAACTATAAATCTGGAAATCCAGTTATATTCTCATATTGATAAGGCAAAGCTTCCTCATGAGAGGATACCACCGAATTTAGCTTGCTCTCAAGAAGCTCTAGACAAGGTCAGATGTCGCTTCAAATGAAGTTACATTTATTTTAAAATATGTCATTTATACATCAGTAAACTTTATTCTACTTAACTAATAATGTAATTAGCTGTAAATATGTACTATAAATTTGAATAAAAAATTATTTAGAAATGTATATACCATATTTTCAGAAAGAGGGAACATCACATTTATGGTCCACTGCATTTATGAAAAATTGAACAAATTTCACTGCCCGTAAAATCTCTAAGAACCACAATGACACTCCTAGAACGCAGCGATTGTCAAACAAAAGGCATTGTGCTGTTTGAAATGCAAGGGATACAACTGATGTATATTATTTATTCAGAAGTTTAACTTGCCCCAAAATAGAATGAACACCTCTTCCAATTATCATCACACTATGAAGCAAGGCCGGTATCACATGCGATAAACGAAAATATTAAAGCAAATAGATTGAATAAACTTCCTTTTGGTTCGCAGCAATAAAAATCATTATTATATCTTTTAAAAATAAAAAAAATTATTTTTTTAATGATACCAGTTTACTGAGTAACGTTTTCTTAATTTAATATTTTACCAAATTTTGTAGTAATAATCGCTAAAATAATGATTTTATTGTTGTAATGAATTAAAACCAATATTATTTCATTTACCCAATCATTTAGTCGCGGTTTAACAGTGTTAACGCTACGACGAATAAAATTACTTTCTTTTGGTCTTCTTAACAGAATTTTCATTTCGGCTGTTACTACATGATTATGTTTAGGCTGCCATTTTTCTGTAAATTGTGTGTTGTAAAAATCGTCAGGCGCATAGTATGTGCAGCAACTGATGCAATCAAACCAGACGAAGACAAGATACACGAATCGAGCCTAATTTTTTTTTAAAACCACATACATGCAAGCATTTTCGGGTAGACGTGCTCAGGGACATCTGTTGCATTATCTAAATTTCTATTCGCAAATACCAACATATCGTAATAGCTGGATTGCCACAACTTTAGAAATCAGCTTCGATACACCGTTATATCGTTTTAAGAACGAATGGAAGTGTACAAAAAATAAATTATTAGAAAAATATTGGTTCAATGGTGTTTGGTACCGAATCTGAATAAATGAAATGAAATATAAAAGAAAAGTTTGAGCATTGCGTTAAAAATTATCGAGATCTGAAACATAAGTGCGATAAAAAAAAAACACGAAGGCAATAAATTATCGAAAGTAGAACTAAAAAAAGTTTTAATCAGATAAATCATATTTCAGACGTTAATAAAATAAAGAAACTGCTCAGGTAACAAATACGGACACATGAAACAAAAAAGTATGTTTTTTTGAAAAAATTAATGGCGGATTGCTAAAACCATCCTTTAACCCAGCCCAGTAACACAGATCCGTACTTTAAATTTGTTTCGTGGGTGCAAACTAGTTTTAGCTACTAATCTCCCTTTGTATAACAACTTTTTACAGTAATTGCTTCAAAGATTTTAAAATAAAATTTATTAGATTCTAGCAGATAAAGATAATTATCATGCAAACGCACCTGTCTTTTTCTCTTTCACGTTTATACGAATCAGCAGATTTTCATTTTAAAATGACAACTGTTCTATAGTTACCCGTGAACTATTGAGACAAACACGAAACTCAACACCCTGATTTTGAAACTCACCTATAATTGAATCAAAATTCACGTTTAATTTCCATCCAACAGAAGAAGGGAATACAAGACGTCCAATAAATTATTGTTCAAGGTTTCCTTTATTCTTACAACTTTTGATTAAAGAACATAAAGATAAATGTTATTATGAGCATATTCATAAAGTACAACTTAAAAAGTTTTTTGATAATGACAGACAAAGTTAAGTACTTCCACATACAGCTTTCGAGGCATGCAAACCCATTGACACCAGTCTCGATGTGTCTAGATTACGTTATGAAATTTATACCGTCTCTATACAAGGCAAGTTAAGTACTTAAATATCTTGGATGGAATAAGAATATCAAAACTTCTATGAGAAAAAAATCTTGAGACATAGAGGAAACTAAGGGCTTTTTTTTTATTGGTATGTCTAAATACCCACTGCCTAAAATTCTCTTTTTTCCTCCTTCTGTTTTGTCTTTCCTGGAATATAGATGGCGCCATGGTTCTAAAGGCTTTAAAAAAATACCCCATTACTTATTAACAGAAAGTTAAGTGATTGTGATAGCGTGACATTTTTCCCTCATTCTGCATGGGGTAAGTTTATTTTATATCATGCTATTATTAACAGCCAGATGGCTAATATTTATAAATCAATCTTATTAGCATTTTTATGTTTGTGTTTGGTTTTCCTTTGCTTTTAAAAATAATGCTTTGATGTGCAGATCTCCCTATCTTTTAATTGGTAAATTTCGGGCTATAGTTTTCGCATTTGGTGTAATGCAATTTCCCTTAAATATTTCATCCATTTGACTCAAGTCCTTAGCCCTTGATAAAATGGACTATAATGGATTCCCTTTGTTTGTTTAATCTGATTCCCCTGAGTTTATCTGTAGTTTTTTTGGGTTTTCTTTGAATGATATTGATTTCCATTGTTCTTGTTTCCAGCCGCAATTTTGCGCTACTAATTCGTATAAATTCTTATTGTCTAAATCTCTTATTGCTTAAATTCTAGTTATTTTGTTGTTTTCCTGCTTAAAGTTTGCTAACTTTTATTTTAAAAAATTTATTCTACTTTTTCTAGTTACTTGTTTTCAAGCTCCCTAAAACTCTAAGTAGAGATTGTACATATATCAAAACTGCTTTAGTAATAAAGTTGTGGCAGCTTTTCGTAGCACAACACGTCGAGACTGATCTCGATTTCCAACCAAATGTCGACGGGTTACATGCCGCGAAAGGCCACTATATGGAAATTGCTTAACTTTGTTTGTATTATTAAAAAAACTTATTGGGAAGTATTTTGAATCCATTTCGAATAAAGTCCTTAGCCCTTGATAAAATGGACTAGAATGGATTCCTGGTTTGTTTAATTCGATTCCCTCCGAGTTTATCTTAGTTTTTTTGGCTTTCTTTGAACAGATATTGATTTCCATTGGTTCTTGTTTCAGCCGCAATTGCGCTACTTAATTGTATAAATTTTATTGTCTAAATTTTTTATTGTTTAAATTTTAGTTATTTTGTTGTTTCTGTTTAAAAAAAGTTTGCTAACCTTTTATTTTAAAAATTTATTCTACTTTTCTAGCTACTGTTTTCAAGCTCTAAAAATTAGCGAGATTGCACATATCAAACGTTTAGCACAAAGCTGTGGCAGCTTTTCGTGGCATAACACGTTCGAGACTGGGATCTCGATTTCAACCAAATGTCGACGGGTTATATACGCGAAAGGCCACTATAGTGAAATTGCTTATCCTTTGTTTGTATTATTAAAAAACTTATTGGGAAGTATTTGAACTACTGAATAAAGTCCTTAGCCCTTGATAAAAAATGGAATCAGGAATGGATTCCTGGTTTGTTTAATTGATTCCTCCTGAGTTTATCTGTAGTTTTGGCTTTCTTTGAATGATATTGATTTCCATTGTTCTTTGTTTCCAGCTGCAATTGCGCGCTACTTCTTAATTGTATAAATTTTATTGTCTAAATTTTATTGTTTAAATTTTAGTTATTTGTTGCCTCTGTTTAAAGTTTAAGTTAAACTTTAACTAATCATTTTTCTAGTTGATTGTTTTAAGCTGTAAAAAACTTCTATGAGGTTACGGATATCAAACTGTTAGAACAAAGCTGTGGCAGCCTTTCGTGGCTCGTAACATGTCGAGACTGATCTCACTTCCAAACCAAATGTCGATGGGTTACATGCCGCCAGTACGCTATGTGGAAATTACTTAACTTTGTTTATATTATTGAAAACTTATTGAATTGTACTTTTATGAACTTGCAAATAATATTTTATTGTTATGTTCTTTATTCAAAAGTTAAGATAAGCAAGCATCGACATTAATAATTTGTATACATCCTATATTTTCAATACAGGCAATTACGTGACGTAACAGTCACATGGCAAAGGGTACGGCCAAGTGTTCAACCTCGCCTTACTTGCATTCAGAGTTATCTGAATGATAGCTGCCACGATCAACATGGGAATAAAGGGTGGAATCCATGGCATAACCGCGGCCACGGCTCAACTTCTTCGCAAGAGGTGCATCTCGTCATCGAGTGGAGATAACTCAACCGCACTTCAAGAATTGCTTTTACCATCAGGTGCTTCATCCGCATAATGTGATGACGTCCTCCCAGTGGGAAAACAAGGTAAAGGTGTATATCGCCTTTAACATTCAACTGTACAAAAAAGAATCCTTGCTGCGTACCATGACGCCAGGTCCTCTTATTTCTTCTGCAAGATGTGCAATGGATTCTAATTATTAAATCAGCATGGCGCGTTTATCATGCAGGAGCAGAAACCGACTCCGTGATCAGCGTAAAGTTATGCAGAGTCAATAAATATACATTTTTTTTTCTTAAGTCCCAATATTTATATAAATATTGACACTTTAGTACAAGTGATAAATAAAATTCAGTAATTCCCGCTGCCTTATAATAATAATTAATAGCATTAGTTCCATTGATTGCAGTCAATTGTTGTATAATGCACAAATTACCACAGTTATGAAAATATTAATGCCCTAAAACAAATAGCAATGAAACAAAACTACCATTAGCTTTAGCATTTATTCTCTGAAAAGAGAAGACAAACTGTCTCAGTATAAAATACGACACTAATAAAATGCAAATTGTAATTCGCATAATTTTGCATATATGGATATTTTGAGTGATAAAGCGAAAAGTGCTATTTTTAGTACAGCCCCCCCCCCCAAAAAAATAGGAAAAACCAATTGCATTTAAAGTAGTTTAAAAATATCGGAACAATATTAACAACATTTAATCCTTTCACATGTAAGTTAAAAACCTTCATATAACCTGTCTATTAATCAAAAGCGTAAGTACTAAAAAAATATTAACCTTCAAATAGAAAACATTCTTTCAAGTTTATCGATGAAAACCCAAAACTATTCCATGGAAATTCACCCAGACAGAAAGTCGCATTAAATTATTACCATGCGTCACCACTTCACCAGTAAGAGAGGCAAACGCGCTATCTTCCATTCAAAAAAAACATTCACGTCTTCTTAAGCGCTTTCAAATTTTCTTGTTCGCCTGCCGTGATTTAAAAAGGCTAAATATAACTTCACACTGTCTAGACTCTGACCTATGACAATCTATGCTTTCATTTTCATCTACAGGTGAATATTTTGATTGTTCTCTAACTAATTTCTGAAATAGTTTCCTTTCATAAAGATTCATTTAGTTCTCGCTGAATTTGATGAGAAAATTCCTGACTGAGGGCTTGTTATTATATGCGTATGTTCTTTCTTCGTTACGATAAGTGACTGTGTGAGAACAATTCTAACTTTCTCTAGTTGTTTTCGAATTTATTTTATTTTTCTATTTATTTCATGAATTTTTTACTCATGGTACTGCAACAACGTTTCAACATCACGAAAAAATGTTGATACTTAGAATGTTGGAATTTTCGAATTGATTGTAGATTTTTGTTTCTGCATACTATACAAAGAGAAAGTATTTGCACTGCCAAAAAATCTGAAGTTCGAGATTTGATGAAACTCCATGTTTTAGACCTCCCCTGAGTCCGAAAAACAAAGTTGGATTCTATGCCCGTCTGCCTCTGTCTTTAAACACGATAACTGGAAAGTATTAGAGCTGGCAGGGATGAAATTCTGGTATGTAAACTTACACATAATTTAGGTTTCTATCAACTTTGGAGGAAACTGCTTCAGGAAAGTCTCTTCGTTGCTCGTCCTGTACCATGAACACATAACTCAAAAACTTAACAGTTAGATGGATAAAATTTGATACAGTTTATCAACAAGAATGTATCTGCATCAAATTTTGAATAAATCTGTTGAAGGGTTGACTGTCTGTCGGTCTGTAAGATCGAACTCTGTGAACACGATAACTCTTAATAAATGGTATGGCCTTCTAACCTTAATTGTAAAATCTGTGTCCGTTACCTTTTTGTTTCTAATCAGGTTTAAAAAGGCGTTCAAATTGCAGGTTCAATTTTCTTACTATGAAGCAAATTAATTTCCTATACCATGATACATGACCTTGGCGTGCGCTGAAGGAAATGTGGATAGCCACATTCTTGGATTAAGTAAAGTAGTTCTGGAATTTTTTTTACCCACTCGGGGAGGGGAAATTACACCTTGGGGAAATATAATATAAAATTTAGCATCTCATGCCTTCGGTTCTTATTTGCAGCTTCTAAGTAAAAATTTAAATCTTTTGACCGACATAATCTAGCATCGAAAGGTTAAATTATTTTCTTCCGCACTCTTAAATGGGCTACAGTAAGAAAATCAAACATTCAAATGAGGCACCTGAACTTTTGGGGCTTTCGCACCTTTCATAAGAGGAAAATTTTCGCGACCCCAAGTGGAAAAAAATAAAAAAGGAAAATAAAAACCACAATAAATAGATAACTAAAAAAGGGAATTCCGCACAACCAGTAATTTAACAAATACCTTTGGTGGGGAAACATCTTTTTTTTCCAAACAATTTTCTTATCTATGAAGTATTAAAGACCTCGAAAAAAAAAATACGTCAACATTTCTGCAATCCACAACACATTTTTTCTGCTTCCACGATCCACAGTCTAAGAAGCTCAGTTCTATATAGCATCTAATGGCACCAATCTCAGCAAGAATCATTAAGTTAATTTGTTATGCATTCCGTCACAATGTATATAATATTCTATGTCATACCACTGCACTCGTATGATAACCCTCTGTATATATTTTTATACGTTGAGAACCGACGAAAAACTTTGTACTTTTCATTATATTCTTCTTAGTTCACGCATAATTCATAAGTCTTCTTATGTGTTTTTTATATCTCATGATTTTTTTTGCTTTTTTGAATATTTTTTCAATGAAGTTTCATACGTACTCATCCGAATGAACAGGGAGCTTCCTTCAGGCTCCTGAGTTCGTGTGGCGCTGTGGTAGTGTTATGTTCAATTACAAAAAACAAATGATCGAATCTCTGGCTTATAAAGAGTAATTCTGAATTTAAATTCTGATATTCTCAAATAGTTCATTGAGACATGTTACATAATATATACAGATTTCATGTCACATGATGTCATATTTTATGCTTCAAAATAAACATGATCGAATTATTTAAAGTAGAACAAAAAATTTTACTTATAAAATAAATCATTTTGATCTACTTTCAAGAAAAGTATAATAATTAAATTTAATAATATTTTTAAGCTTAATGATATTAAGTAAATGGCAATATTTTATTAAAACG
Source organism: Araneus ventricosus (assembly GCA_013235015.1). Classification (NCBI taxonomy): domain Eukaryota; kingdom Metazoa; phylum Arthropoda; class Arachnida; order Araneae; family Araneidae; genus Araneus; species Araneus ventricosus. The sequence goes on from BGPR01011988.1 coordinate 40,735, forward strand.
CCTAAAGCTTTAAAGAATTAGTTCTTTCATTATTTAAAAAAAAATGTGTGATTTTTTTATAATTTTAATGTGACGGTGAGTTAAATATGACTGTGGAGCCCTAGAGTGCCTTTATGCTTTGTAATTGCGTTTTCATTTTAAAGTAATATTTATGTGTTTACATTTTTATAATTAATGTGGTTTGAGCTTTAAACTGTTCATTCTCTGCAGTTACTTTTTTCTTTGTGTCTTTAATCAATTCTTGTGGCTTGTGTTTTGTATGTTTTTGATCATGCACCTGTAAAATGGAGTCATCTCTGTAGTGTGCTTTCTTTTGAATAAATAAATTAGTTTTTCCTGTGTCTTTGGCGCCTAAAACAGTATTGCGTTTTGTGAATAGAAAATTTCATTGAACGTTGAACAATATAAAAAATGTGTCAAACAGACTGTGAAAAAAATATCCGAAAGGTAAGAAGGACTCCCGTCGTAATAAATAACTCTCAACTAAATCTTCAGTGCAATTCATAAATTCATAACAGCAAACTCTAACGATAACCCATAATAAAACATCATTTAATCTGCAATCTAAAATGTATGATCATTCAGTATTAGAAGGTTTTAAAGAAATTATAAAGTATGTGATAAATTAGAATATCAACAAGGAAATGAATTGTGTTGTCAGTTAGGCCTTTATAACAAGAAATTTCATAAAGAAAATTTCACAAAAGTTGCATTAGCGGAAGAAACAGTAAAACGTTAAAAGAAAAAATTGTATTTCAAACAAATTGGGGTCATAATCAGAATCAACGGTAGGGAAATATGATGTTTTCTTCGTACATATGCACTCAATTGCGCGGTTCTTGTATATCTTCTACCCAATGATTAAATTTATTACAAAAAATTAGCCAAGAAAAGAAACGATTTTGCATTAAACTTAACTTTGGTCGCAATACGGAAAACCAGAAAATTACACGCTTCATAAGTGTCAATCAACCTCGAACTTGCCTTTATTTATTTCTTCGTTCAGTTGTTATTATTATTTATTTATTCGTATAGGAAATAAGTTTCGAGATAAAAAGTAGGTCATTTTTTCTTTATCGCTTTCAAAAAAGATTAAAAAACAAGAAGAAAATTCCAAGAAGGTGAGAAAATATCGACAGAATGTTCATTGCCAGAAACCATCACACTTCCTTTAAGAAGAATCTTTCCAAGATCGATAAATAAACGTGCCAGAAGTTAAGGCGCTTTAAAAATACAGCCAAGTAACGGCTGGATAAAATATTTCTCCTTCCGGCCTCAGCCAGTGAGAGCGGTGAACGCTCTTTCGTAAATATTCAGTGCATCTCGAAATTATTAATTTTAATTTAGCTTTTCTTCTCTCCTAAATTCGGAATAACAATGTGATCAAATTCTCGAACAATTGGAAGTGGTGCTGGTTCGAAAGTCCCTCGTTTAACTATTCTTGATCTGACGCTATTCGCTGAACATGAACAACAGACACTAATGCATACCAGAAAAACAAAAAATAAAGGTTTAACATCAAAAAAAGAAATATTTCTGCTGAGACCTTACGAAAGTTTCTGTATTTTGGTACAAATTACTTTTATTTGAAACAGATTACGCACAATTTTTGATACTATGTGAAATATCCTCTCGTAATCAAGCAGGACATAAAGAGACACAGTGTATTCTTCCAACCTTCTAGAGTGTATTCTTCCTCTTTGCTACTATGTGAAGCATCATCTCGTAATTAAACAGGACACAGAGACAGAGTGTATTCTTCCAACCTTCCAGAGTGATCTTTCCTTGCTACGATGGGAAGTATCCTCCTCGTAATCAAACAGGACACAGAGAGACAGAGTGTATTCTTCCAACCTTCCAGAGTGGATTCTTCCTTTTTACTACTATGTGAAGCATCCTCTCGTAATCAAACAGGACACAGAGAGACAGAGTGTATTCTTCCAACCTTCCAGGAGTGGATTCTTTCCTTTTTGCTACGATGGGAAGTATCCTCCTCGTAATCAAACAGGACAAAGAGAGACAGAGTGTATTCTTTTCCAACCTTCCAGAGTGTATGCTTCCTTGCTGTAATATGTGAAGCATCCTCGTAATCAAGCAGGACAATAGAGAGACAGAGTGTATTCCAAATTTCCAGGAGTGTATTCCTTCCTATTTGCTACTATACAAGTATCCTCTCGTACAAAGTTATGAATACAGAGACTGAGTGTATTCTCTAAGCATATAGACATTTTAGCTGATTGTTTAGTTTAGTTTACATTAGCCTCCCTGAAGCAACACGAGGGTTACTGGACGGTGACCTAGTAATTCTTGAACTGCGGTCAGATGACGGTGCCTGAGCTGGCATCCTTTCTCCAAACTTCCGCACCAAACCAGCAGGAGGACGTTTGATCTACGAGGTCAGATTTAACGTGTGCCAGGTCCACATACACGTCGGATCTTTAATGGGATCTGGTTTTGAAACTGAAATTTATCGGCCAACTAGGCCACCGTGGCCCCCAGTTACCTTGGGGCTGGGAAGGTGACCTCGTAATTTGTGCATCTTTCACTACCTGTCACTGAGGCAGTTATCGGACTTGGCAAATTAACAATAAACCGTTATGAGAAGCTTTTGGCTTCGTATCAAAGCTAGTATTAAAGCCAGAGAAAAAAAAAATAAAAATGGGGTTATATTTAAAAGAACTTATAGATTTACTTCTTCATGTCTACATGGGATACTATACGGAGGCGTCATTTGAAGCTCGGCGACTGAAGGGGACAGAAATCAAAAAAAGTCGTTGGAGATTGACATGATAGACCCAAACGAAGCTACTAATGCAATGCTTTAGAACAGGGTTAAGCGCAATATTTTAGAAGAAGGCTTAAAAATCAGCGCTCCAATAATACTTATTGCAAAATTGTGAAAAGGTCTCAAAAATATATTTAAAAATTCTTCAATACAAGATGAATCAAATTGTGACTGCATTTCAAAAAGATCCTCATAATTGATCCGTTTAGAAGTAACACGAGATCCATTTCAGGATTTAACCCTCGTATCCTCGTAATTTGAACTCATCAGATGACGAGTACATTATCTGAGTTGGTACCCCTCTCCAAACTTCCAATACACAATTCCCAGTGAAGTCCCCCCCCCCACGGCATGATTTAACGTGCAACAGGTCCAACACACGAAGTAGAATCAAGCTGAGCATGGAATCTCTGTTCCCGAAGTTTATTAATTCTCGCCGCAGCTCCAAATCAGGTTAGAAACAGGATGTATTGAATATACTTAAGAGTTTACATTGTTATACATTATTTTAAAATATTTAGAGTTATTTAAAAAACATACAATTTTGGTTTGAGTTGCATCTTGGTCATGGTGACCACCTGGCTAGCAGGCTCTAGTTTTGACTTAGACTCCTAATACTGATCTTAATACCAGTTAGAAGCATGCAATTCTTTTTCCTTGTTGCGCTTATTTTTCTGAAAAGCGTACCTGATCATCGACTTTACTTTCGTACACCGCGCATACAAAGAGAAAAGTGCTTGAATCGTCAAAAAATTGAACTCGAGATTTTGACGAATTCCGCCGCTTGTAGACCTCCCCGAGTAAGAAAACACAATTTCACCGTTTGTCTGTCTGTGAACATGATAACTCGAAACTATAGAGCTACGGGGATGAAATTGGTATATGTGATCTTTACATCATTTTGTAGGTTTTTTACTCACTTGGACAAAATCCTGTCATGGGAAGTGTGTCTGTCCGCGGTCATGTGAACACTCATATAACTAAAAAAAAACTTGAATAGTAAATGGATAAAATTTGGTACACAGTTGTATCATAAATGAATGTAGGTCCGTATCAAAAGTTTGGACCAAACTGTCGAAGGGTTGATGGCCTGTCAGACTGCAGTAATCGCATGCTTGTAAAAAATTATATATCCTAAACCCTTTGCTTAGATAAATAAAATTGGAAAAATGACAGCTGCTAACATTAATTATAGATCTGTGCCCAAATTCCCTTGTTTCAATCGGTTAAAAAAGACGTTCAAATTGGGTATTATTCAATTGTTTTACTGGTGTACTGGCGCATGCTAGTTTTAATACATATGTATCTCTTTGAATATGATTCTTCACATAAAATATTTTTACAATCACTATAATCCACAATGAAAAAATCTTCTGATAATCATTGCATCTGGGTTACAGTAGGTTGGAATTTTTTTTATCCGTCAGGGAGGGAAATGACAAATTTTTTTGAGAAGTATACGAGAAAGTTTAGGGAGGCCATCTCGCTAGTTTTTCTGGTAAAGTATCTGATCATCGAATTTTTACCTTTCGTACAATGAAGGAAAGTATTGTGACTGTCAAAAAATTCGAAATCATGAGATTTTGATGAATCTCCACGTTTTAGACCTCCCAGAGTCCGAAAACACAATTCTTAGAATTATGTCTTGTCTGTCGGTGAAATCTATAACTCAAAAAACAGTTATAGCTAGAGATGATGAACGGTATGTGATCTATACACATACTTTGTAGGTTTCTTATCGAATTTTGCACAAAATCCTCCCACAGGAATTGTCCACTGTGTACATGAATATCAACAACTCAAAAAACTTAAATAGCTAAATGGATAAACTTTACACAATTTAAATATCAGAATGTAGGTTCGTATCAAATTTTGACCCAACCCATGAAGGGTTGACTGTCTGTCGGTCTGTATAATCGAACGCTTGTGGTGTTCACGATAGCTCCTTAATAAATAGTATGTGGCTTTCTAACCTTAATTAAATCTGGTGTCCAATTTTGTTTTAAATCGGTTGCAAAAAAAAGGCGTCAAAATCTGCAAATTTTCTTATTATGACTCAAAGTCATTTGAGCCGCCGATAATTTAGTGATGCTCGTGACTGGCGCACGCTGAAGAATAACAGCATTTCTGTTTTACAGTAGCTTCGAATTTTAACTAACGCGGGGTGGAAAAATGACACTTTTTTTTTGTAAAGTATGAGAGTTTTAGGGTGACTAGTCCCGCTGGTTTCTTGCTGTAATAGTTAGTGACTAGTAAAGAACCAAAATGCTTCTTCAGAGTATCAATGTACGTAAAAAGAAAACCTCAAAATCACTAAGACAAGAGATAAGATAAAGGATTAAATTGAGACGTCACACAGCAGCCACATACTTCCTATGTGCCTACCTGATTACACGGTACATGAAATATCGAAATTGGAAACTGAAACCAAGAGATCATCGAAATAGACGACAGCTTGCTGTCAAGCAAAAAAGAGAAGGAAAAGAAAATTTCCAGATATCCTCCATGATCAATAGGATGATGGCAGCCTTCTGTGAGAGTTTGATGGAAATTGACTTATTTCGATTTTTCTCATTCAAACGATTTCTACATGTTATTTCTAAGTAGTTTAGAGTGGCATCCACTTTAGTGACATTTATATCCCTCATCGTAAACTTTCAGAATAAAACGTAATGATTTAAGAAAGTAATAAAAAATCGTTGCAGAAGAACATCGGTACATTTAAAGGAAGAAATGAAATTTGTTCTGTGTCTCCAGAATTAAGAAATCTGCAGCCAAATATCGCAAATCTCTAACCTTTACACAGGGTTTTTTAAATAAACATTTTGGTAAGTCGTTTTTTCTTTTGTCTGTTTCAGTATCATTATAGAATGATGAAGGTTAATCGGAAACCTCTTAATTGAATTTCAATATCTTAAAAGATTCTCTGTTTCTTAACGAAATCGTTCATTTTGAGTCAGTGGCGAATCCAGGGGGCTATGGGGATCAGCCCTAGAGCTTATAAACAGAATTCTTGATTTTATTTA
>BGPR01011989.1:0-46538 GCA_013235015.1 Araneus ventricosus
CAATGCTGTTAGAAGTGCGGTAAGACGGGGACTATTTTGAAGGATTGCTAGCAGTTTCCATGTGAGGCGTACTAATGCAAAACTTATTTTTATCAGTCAGTTTCCCACGCATTATTACACTCAGCCATGCCCAATCTACTAAAGTTTGATTTCTTAAATAAAATTTTGAATTTTACTGTCGATAATTATTTATTCAGATTTAGGACACATAAAGAATTTAGTCTTCGAACACATTTTTTGGGCCTGGAGATTTATATTTGAGCCAATGTATATTTTGAGACCGAAAAATTTCTATACTGACATGGAATTATCATAAAAATAAAAAGTAGTAAAAAACTTCGGGGATTTACGGCCTCATGTCTTTAAAAATTTGGAAAATATATATATCAAAAAGAAAATTTTAGTGTAGTCATAAGCGTGCGAAATTTTAAAATTCACTTTAAATTTGAAAATTTTATGAAAATATTTGACTTTAAAACACACAGCATAAAAAATATGAAAATATAATAAAATATTCAATGAAAATATCATATTATTTGGTCAGTCATTGCATGGTATTACGTCAATTAGACAGAAAATAATTATTTTGTCCTTTTCAGAGCGAAAACACAATCTGGAAACGAGGATTCATATTAGTACGAAGGCATTCTGCCAGCTTTCTCCTCGTGAATCTTCCCTTGAGATGTCACTAGGTTTCGAGTTGTTGGGAGACATCATTCTTTTCCGCCCGCTAACAACGGAAAAGTGACGTCTCTCCAATTCCAACGGCGGGGTCACCTAAGACCCCTTAATGTTTAGCAAAAACAATTTCATCTTTAGAGTTCTGGATGATTTTCTACAGATGATACATGTTTCTACAGATGTAATACATACTACAGATGTTTCTACAGTTGCAATACATACACAGATGGTTTCTGACAAAATTTAATTTGGCGCCTTCGAATTTTTGATTTTTTATCGAGACTAAAAAGGGACTGGACCCGCATGCTGGAGAAACAAGTTTGGCGAATAATCGTTGGAAGTCTCGTTTCTGTATCAACTGGACAAATTATTGTTACAATTTTGTGTTAAAAATTTTGAAAATCTATTAAAATTAAAAAAAATTCGAGATAATAAAGTTGTAATTGTTGCAAAGCTAAATTTTTTAGAGTGGTGTAAAAAATAGCTTTTGTGCAATAATATTCTCCGAAGTTATCGAGGATAAACGTTAAAATTACAATTACTTTTAATTAATTAAAATCTAATTAAAATTCTGAAACCTATTCCTTAGTCAGTCACTGTTATCCAAGAAGAACCATGCGATATTTTCTCTCGAAGTCCAACGGCCTACACTCTGAGAGGTTTCATTCTGCGCTTAACTGTGTGGATTACATCTCGTTATTTACAGAAAGTATGCTAACCTGAAAATATTATCATGTTCAAACTCACCAGATTGTTGTAGTAGAATCGTTGTTTTCCATTGAAAGCCTCGACCTCGTGATCTTCCAATCAACACTGCATGATTACTAAAGTTTTAAACAACTGTTTTAACTCTTTAGTTTAGTTTGAGATTTGAGTTAGAGACGTCACTTTTCCCGTTGTTAACGTGCGGAAAAAGTGACGTTCCCACTCCCCAACCGGGGGTACCAGAATAGACCCGTTAGTCGGCGTCGCATGTCATATGTTCGGCTCTTTTGTGCACGTACGCTATTTAAATCCGTTATTAAGTAAACGCAATAATTAATTTTAAATACAAAAAAACGCCTGGTCACGCTTAAATGTCTCAAGTATCCTTTACCATCTTAAATAGATTGAAATAATCAAAAATAAGTCAAATGGGTGGTGGCATCTAATTAGGAGGTTAAATAAAATCGTATGGCAAGGAGTTAACTTATTAATAATTGACCCAATTACGTGGCTTCATCTTTGTCATGTGATATTGGCAGCAAATCATGGAACGGAGGTTATTTATGTTTTCCAACAAAGGCCCCCTGACAAATGTTCGTATCGATGGAGTAAGAGTAATGGAACCAATAAATGTTAGGTTTCCAGCTCCATGGAGGGAAACACCTTTAATTGGACTTATTTTATGGATTGCACATATCCGAACCTTATGGTGAGTGTCGGCCGGTAATTCAAGTTTATTCGCATTACTACGATCGGGCCAGAGATTTTCTTCTACATTTCTACCAGTTACTACAGGATATGGTTAAACAAAATGTTTATGGAAGAAGATGAACTAAGTTCCTTATTCGTTTGTGGGAATCAGTTTAAAAACCTGGTAACATGTTTGCATATTAGAAAACAAAAATATTTTAATTCAAATTTTTAACCAGCAGAATTGTCCCCCCCCCTTCGATTTCCTCTTATACTTCCACAATATGACGCTTTGTGTTTAACTTCGTCGTATAGTGAAGCGAATCGATGATGCATTTTTGGAACAGTACCTCTTCACTTTGACCTTCCTAGTCCAAAATTTGACACTCATCTGCAACATTGAGGCAAAGATCATGTACTAAAATTCATGCATTTGTGTACTTTATTGAGTGTGCTCGTTTATATACACAGGAGTAGATATACCGACGGATAGCCAACCCTGAGATGGATTGGGTCAGGAATTTATAGCACATTTTAATGCTGGTGACAGAGGTTTAATCCAAATTTCATCCGTCTAACTCTTTGTGTTGTGGAGTTATCGTGTTCACACGCACATGGACAGAGAGAAAAAGGTGACCTGTAGAAATATATATTATACAAGACATCTATAACTTTAATTGAGGCCGCGGTGGCCTAGTGGTAAGGTGTCGACCTCAGAGTCGAAGGGTTTTCAAGTTCGAAACACGATTCCACTGATGATCCGTCGTGTATTGATCCTGTTGTACCATAAATCATATGTAGGGGCAAAGCGTCTTCCCGCTGGTATGCTGCGGATGTTTGGAAAGGGGGAGGGGTGCCAGCTCAGGTGTCGTCCACGTCATCTGACCGCGGTTCAAAATTAGGAGGTCCGTCCCAAAAATAGCCTTCGTGTTGCTTCAAATCAGGACATTAATATAACCAAACTATAACTTTAATTAACATTTTAATAGATATCTATAACTTTAGTGGTCAGGCTGTGTACCAAATTTCATATATATAGCTTATCGTCTTTTTCATAGACAGACAGTATTTATAGTAGTCTTTTCAGACTCGGGGAGGTCTGAAATGTGGAGATTCATCAAAATCTGGAGGTCGAATTTTTCCTTGATTACAAAACTTTCAGCTTCTATACTACGTATGCGAGAAAGTTAAAAAAAATAATAGTAACCCGACGATATTTTAATAGCCCAAAAAGACTCTAATTTCACTAATTAGAAACTTGTATTACCACTTACAGCTTAAACTTAATAGCAGCATCATTTTTTACCATACTACCTTTAATATCATGAGCTTATCTCAACCGCCGTCGAGTTGAGGGGAATGATTTTCTAAATTTTTCAATTTCAGTCTTTTTCCTTCCAACTATTTTTATTGTTCTCCTATTTTTCCCTTTATCAGTCAGTCTCATGAGTACTTACTTTTATTGCGCAGAGGATCGACATTTTATTGGTGTTTTCACGACGCCTCTTTTGTAGTCTACTTTGGGGGCAACTCAGGCCTGGATTCGAGAACCCATTTCAGAACCAATTCCATTAAAGACCTTCTGTGTTTGTTTGCTTGTCTTAATAGCGTCCCATTTTGAAGCAACACGAGGGTGTATGTGACATGGTGCATGTTCAATTCTTCGGAGCGAACCAAAGAGAGGATGATTTACCAATCATCCTCTCTTTGGTGTAGTATGAAATTTAGAGAGGAAAGTCGGCTTGTATGTTGTTCTCCTTATGTGGGTGAATTGTGAAGTTATTCCCCTAAATAGTCCTCTAGTTGCTTAGTTTAGGTTAGCTTAGTTGTATTAAAGTTCCATTTAGAAGCTAGACGAAGGTTATTTCGAGATAAACCCTAAAATTTTGAACCATAGTCGGATGACGAGGACGATACCTGAACAGGCACCCTACTCTCTAAGAATCCAGTGGAGGGACTTTAGACGGGAGGTTGATGTAACTGAAACTAAGGGGTCTATTCTGGTACCCCCGGTTGGGTTGGGAATTGGGTTAGATTCCGTTGTTAGCGTGCGGAACCCAACCCAACCGGGGGTACCAGAATAGACCCCTAAGTCTTATACTTTTGATTCCATTTAGAAAAGAATAGAAATACGATTTTAACAATCGTTCAAAAAAAAGGTGCAATAATTGTTTAGCTTCATTTTGATACACAGCAAATGTGAATTTAACCTTCCAGCTGGGGCGCGTATGCATGAGATACTTATACCGTTCTTTTATAAATTTAAGTGCAATTTTCATTTATCTAATCTTTGTTTAGTATAAAGCTAATAAATACAGATTACATAAATAAAAATTGCATTTATTTTTGTAAAACTACGTTATAAATATGTAATACGATGCACAATATAAGTATCTCTTGCATACGCCCTCCCACTGGAAGGTTAACCCTTTCTTGGTCGGATTTGTTTTCGAATTTCTGACCCCCAAAAAAAGCATCTTTTTTTTATTGCTGAAAATTAATATATGTTCTATCCAGAATTCGAAAATACAAAACATTTTTGACAGTAAGCAGTTTTTGCTTGACCTACTGGTGATCATACATGTGATATCCCGTCCACTGATCTCCAGTTTTCCCTGCAATGCACCCAAGTTTTAAATTAAAACAAAATACTCTCTGATAATCGCCATCTCTTAGCAATATTCAGAAATACAAAAAATAATCGCGGAATATAACGAGATGTGTAAGTAGTGACTAATTTACTTTAAACGATGCAATTTTTCTCTTCGTCGCATGACATGCGATGCCGACCGTACGGGCACGAAAATGTCGAATGTATGACATACGACGCCGACTAAGAAGGAGTTGAAGCTTTTGCAATGTCTTAAAAAATCAGACGATTCAGATATTTTTTAAAAATCAAGAATTGCAATTGAGGTTTTGAAAATGATTTTTTAATGTTCCTTACATATAAATTTGACATACGGTGGCTTTTCATGTTAGAAGGTTGTTAGAAATCCAAATTGGCTATATTAAATATTTTATCGAATATATTTTGCACGAACAAGATCAAGAAAAACTATAAAATTTGATTGAATTTTCTCTAGATAATAAGCAGTATTAGAGATTTATTATTCACGAAAAGTCGTTCAGTTTTGCTACTCTAAATGTGCTGAAGTTTCCATTTTTTAATGTAAGATTCCATTTCCAGAAGAAGTCCATTTACAAATGTTGAATTTTAAGCGACTCCGAACATTAAAAACTTATTTCAAAAATGAAATACAATAGAAAAATAAAGCCAGATGCGATACTTGCTTTTAGCTGTTTGTATGATATATGTTATTAATTGAAATTATTATAAAATGAAATCATTCAATCACCTAAATGGTTTAAGTGATATATATATATATATATATATTGTGCTATGTTTGTTTTATTTAAATTATTAAAGACAAAGAATGCTGAATACCTGCCCTCAGTCCCGAAAAAATCGAAAATCACATCCTGGGTAGGCCGGATTCAATTCTGTCAAGTCAAATAATAAATTTCCATCGGTAAGCCTGAAAGCGAAGGTAGATGCCGTTTGTCCGGAGATAAAAAAAAGAAAGCAAAATTTCACCCCCTGCTGTTTCCTCCTCTAATTTCATAAGTGTCACAAGCTTAGGTTAAAATCAGTCAAAGTTAGTGGCTGGAAATTACTTTTCCTGGCCTGAAGCAATCGGAGCTATCAAAAAAAAACTTTCAAAGGTTTTTCGTTATGATGAGGCGATAATTTCCCTAGTTAAAATAATCTTTTTACCTTCAATCGTAAGGGAGTTATGGGAAAGAGAAAATTTCAGACACCATCATTTCTTTTTTGAGCTGGATGACCATATGCAAAATAGGCTGAGATTTTCACCCTCCCTATACCGTTTACTGATTCATATCCATTAAAAACTACTCTAGTTATCGTGTTCAAAAGAGAACACAGGCAAAGTGTCATATAACTTTTAAACGAGGGGTGGTTTTGGGTTCTAGGGGATCTAAAATTAGATTGGAGAAACTATGCAGAAATTTTCTCGAAGTCGTGTCATGTGAACCATTCCAATAGGTAGTATTCATGTAAGAAAAATCTACCTAAAATTTAGGTTTTTATTCTTACAATATTTATATCATGTGCTTATATTCCCAATAGAGATAACTATGTTTAGAAAAATTGAACTATGTATTCGATATTCAAGATTTATATTGCGATTTCTGCATTATTCTTTAAAACTGCAATAGACAAAAGCTTTGTACTACATGAAAGATAATTTGAATTTGAAAAGAAAGACCAAATCTAATTTTGATCGTTTTATTAAGAGTATCGTGATATAGTCCAAATAGAATTTCAATAAAAACTTAATATGAATTACTATGAAGTTAATACATTTTCTAAGAAACAATATTAGAATATTTCAAATTACCAGTCAAGAAAATTTCAATTTTAAATGCTTTATATTTATTAACAACCTTAATTCAGACAACATTTGAACAACAAAACATAACACGTCATTGTACATATATTTCAAATAATTTCATGAAATTACTTTATGAAAAACCAGCATATTATTTAAAAAATACAATACTTGTTGCTTTAAGTTTTAGTTGTTGGATTTTAGAAACATGGAATATGCAGATTAACACTAATGAAATTTATGTACTTTTAAAAAATGAATAACAAAACACAAATCTGATACATTAGATACAGGTTAAAATGAAACAGCATTTAAGATTTAAAAAAATGCCGTAATTGTAACTATATTATAAAATCAAAGTATATATTTGCCAGTAATTCTGTACTTAAAATTACACAACGCATTCTGAAAAAAATTATTCCTTTCGTGATACATCCCGTGCTATTTACATAACTGTTTTAAAGTTTATGATTTTGATACCTCCACAGTTATAACGAAGCAAATCACAGAAATGGTTTAGAATGAAACAAAACGGTGAAAACATCACGAAAAGCGAAATCTTTTATAAAAACCTTCGATGAAAATTGAATTGCTCAAATAAAAGATTGTTTCTTTCTCTTGAATCCTAGAAACTAAAATATAACACATTCCAACTTCATTTGTCGATGTTATTCAAATGCATTTTTAAAATGACCGAGTCTCCCTAGGGCTTGCAAAGTGATGCACGGCACATGTAAAGCCATCAGAGATATCCTCTATTTTTTCCGTGTGAACCTGAAAAATATGATATTAACTAATGTATATTATAACAATTTTATCCACTTTGAGTAACTGAAAAATATCTGAAGCCTCTGGTGAAATTCAATACAGGAACAAAATCCACCACTTATGCATTCCCTCAATTACGACAATCGAAGAAGATTATTTAGAAGCAAATAATAGAAAAACAAAAATTAAGTTAAAAAGAAAAAATATATAAAAGAAATAGAAAAAGTAAACAATAATAATAATGATAACAATACACCTTTATGCGCGCTCAACGCAGCAGCATTAAGTGATTTCATCATCAAAATTTTCAACAAAAACTATAGTATCTAACTAATCTGTCCAACAACTGAAATATAGGATAAAAGAAAAAAAACTTAACAAATTCCTTTAAAACAAAACCAATAAAGAGACAAAAGGAAAATGTACAGATGAACAAATGGACAGATTCATGCCACAAAAAGGAATAAATTTTTACTATGGTCATTCCTTTCTACAGAAAATTTGTCCAGTTTAGAACTACAATGACATGTGGTCTCCGAAGAAGTATGTGGCCATTCTGGTTTAGTATTCTGGTATATGTATACTTACACTTGGTATACGGAACTATGAACGAGTTTTCTGTTTTGATTGTTTACATTTAAGTGCCTACTAAGTAATTCCGGTGTAATGCTAAGTCAATGGAATCTTCAAAGAGGAAGTCCAACATACAAGCAGATAAAGTCAAGGTTTTTAATGTAAGTAAACAAACCAGAAAACTCTTCCATTGCGCCAAGCGACTGACACCGTGTAAACAGGATCTAAGATGAATGATGAATAAGAGTTGAAAATCTGAGTTACGCAAAGTTGCAGCGAAAGTATGAGTCAAATTATCCGTTTGAAGACTTACTGACTGAGATGCATCCCATGTTTTCTTTTAAGAGTTGTTTGAGCAACTTCTGTATATAAATTTTGTCCTAGATTTATTTTATGCATCATCACTTCGGAAATATTTGCGGACTGCTTGTTAACAGCGAACCACTGAAGGGAATAAATGATACATATCGATTCATTCCATTGTCTTAGGTATTATGTTATAACATTAAGAATTGGTGAATAAAAAATCATTGTAATTTGTACAAGGTCAAATCAATGTAATATTGGAGTTAACCATATTTTATGTTATTGAAAAAAGTTTTGAAATCTATTAGAACTATCTTTAATTGATGGAATTAACCCTCTGACCGGAACGTCAGTCATTGTGACCACTAAGTCGATGAAACTTCGTCAGACGATAAAGAAATTTTAGCCCCAATAATATGCAATATTTTCCTCTTAAACATGTTGGAAATAAATGACTTTTGCTGAAATCGTGTTCTGAATTATACTGTTCAGTTGAATAAGCGTCCCCTCTCCAAATAAAAAAAATCGTGGTTTCCTGGAATAGCGTCATCATGACGGGTGACCCTTATTAACCGATTATTCAGAGTTGTTCCCATTGACTTACGATACGAATAGACTGCTCGTGGAGGGTTGCAATGTGAAGCAAGCACCTCGTCACGTGACTCGTGGACGCGACCGAGACACTTTGTACGGGAACCCTTTGTTATTTCAATGCGTGAGTAAGAAAGGCCAGCTGAGGTTCTCATGAAAATTCATCGAAAATGGTTAAATCCTGTTGTGCATACGAGTGTAAAGAAAAATTTATTAAAGGAGGATCTGTTTCATTTCATCGGTAAGTAAAATTTTTATGATTTTTTGCTTTATTAATGCAAAATAGCTACACAAAAATACGTCTTAGCTCTTAGCTGTGGCGTTTATTGCAATTGAAAACGATATTATTCAATTTGTTGTGTATGAAATTAATCCTTTTCTTAAGCTAATTGTTTATTATCCTCTTTTAGAAGTATCTATAGATTTTAAGTGCCTATTAGTGTTTAAAATATGGAATTTTATCGGACACATGTAGATTGAGATATTTGGCGATGTGTTGGCGAAGTTGTTTACATTCTGAAATTTTCGTGTTTTTTTTGTGTTATTTAAAAGAAAATTTTATGATCATGAAATAAACGTAGAATGTTTTCAGTGTGTAAAAAAGTAAGCATATTTCATTTTCAGTAAAAATTCATCTCTAGGTATTTTTTAAACATCTTCTTTTATGCATATAATTAAGAAACTATATTATTAATAAAATTTAGAACTCAGTAACTTCTTTTTGTTTAATTTTCGTTAATTTATGTGTATATGATGTTTGAAAATTTATTTAATGTTTTTTATTTACTCTTTATTTATTTAGCTTTCGCTTTTTTTATTACAAGTACTATTTTCCAAAACAAAAGTATTATTGACATGTCTTAAAGATTTATCTGATTATTTTTCAGATTTCCAAAAAATCAAGAAAGGAGATATATTTGGGAAAAAAAACATTCGCCGGAAAAATTTTAAAGCAACCAACAGTTCTTTGATTTGTTGCATTAATATTCAACACAAATAACTATGGCTTAAATAATTGCAATTTACTTGGTAATATAACTTGAACACTAGATCTGTATAAATTATTGCTCATAGATGTGATGTGGCAACAAAAGAAATTAACAGTGGACTGTATGTTGTGAGAACATTACTAGAAATATAAGTGTTAAACAACATGTATTTAAAATGAGATCGTGCTTATAAAGATATGTTTTATTTTATTGATAAAAGAAATTTTACATGTACCTTTCTTTTTTTATCCATTTATTACTTTGTATGAAACTAAATTTGGGCCCTTGTTAAACTATCGCCATATCTGAAATGGCTGTCATTTTATTTACATCTAGTGTTGTATTATTATTTAATTGTAAATAAAGTTCAGTGTCTGCTTCTTTGTCTTGTTTTTGAATAATAAATAAGAACACAGAACGTACTAAATATGTATTTCACAAAGTAAACTCTTGAAATATTTCATTGGGCTCTTCAATTTAAATTTATTGCTACTTTTGAACTAACATTAAATACAGCTTAATTTTTGAAGAAAAAAAAATTCCTTTTTTAATCAATATCCACAGAACAAAGTGTTTAAAATTTCAATGATGACTATGTTTTTCTCCTGGAAAAAATGAGTTATCTACATTGTCTTTTATAGCAGTTGAATATTTTTATTAAAAAATTTGGTTAAAACAAAGTTTTGGCATTTACTAACGAACAAAGAGTTCATGCGATTTTATCAAATGTCTATATAGGTTATTAATAAGTTTATAATAAATTGTTAAATTATACAATTAGTGTAAAGTTGGCTAATTTAACAAAACAGTTTGTTTTATGATTTCATGTTTCAAAGTTTAAGAAATTCTCATTTACAAATTGAAATTCTTTATATTGTTCTATTTTTTAGATGAAAAAAATTTTATGACTATAAAAATAAATATAAGAAATAACATTAATAACCTTAAATTCTTTGGAAGAACCAAATTATTTTTTAAAATTTCAATTAAATTAAATAAGTTTGATGATTTTATTTACTAAATAATTTAGCCAAGGCATATAAATGGATTTTATTTCAGAGGGGATACATATGTCTATTTAAGGAGCATGATCCATAACATCTGAAACTAGTCAATTTATTTCGGAGAGGGCCTCAGCCTCCTTATATCAGCCCCTGAAATTAAGTAGTTATTGCTTTAAATAAAAAGCTTTTTCATTTAAAAAGTTTAAGTATATAATTTGTTTTTGTTACAGTCATTTGAAGTATTATATTGTGTAAGGTTTAAAACAAATGAAATTCCTAGTCACATAAAATCCAATTATTTTGATTTCTTCCGTTCGTGAGTTAGTTTTTAAATGAACTAAAATAGTAACGTTCCGCTACTTGTAGAAATACTACTCGTTTTCCAACACTCCTCATACTCGCTTCGCCAAATGCGGCGATAAGAAGCCAAGAAGTTCCTCTTTAGTCACGTGACGAGTGGAATTTCTACCCAGGTGCTTGCTTCACTCCGAATGCTGGTTTTTCTACAGCGTGAGCAGTCTAACTCTATCCTTAGTCTATGGTTGTTCCGGGTAGAAGGTTAATTTCTCCATCCACTTCACTCCGTTGAATATGATATTAGCTAGATTCCTTAAAGTTGCATGATGAAATAAATGTATTTATAAATTTCAGAATCTTTGTTTAAAATTTCATAACGTAGTAAAAATTAAATCAATTTAACGTGGTCAAAATAACCAAATAGATAATAATAATCCAATAAGAATGAAGAAGCGGAATGATTCTATAGATAAGATATGATTTGTTACATTGAATTAAGTTCCGCGGTGGCCTTGTGATAAGGTCCCAGCTTCGAGGTCGGGAGATTCCAGGCTCGAAACCCGATTCCACCGAAGATCCGCCGTATATGGGGCCTGCTGCATGTTAAATTATAGGTAGTGGCCAAACGTCTTCCCGCTGGTGTGGGGAGGAAGTTTGGATGGGGGTACCAGTTCAGGTGTCGTCATCTGACCGAGGTTCAAAATTACGAGGTCAGTTCCAAAATAGCCCTCATGTTTCTCCGGAACGGGACGTTAATATAACTAAACTATATTAAGATCCCATTCTGGAGCTAAAGGATTGCTATCGGAGCAGACCTCGTTATTTTGCATATCTGCCTTTTACAAGATTTCGCTCGTGATCCAGGTTCACGAGCAGAGATTTGATGTGCAACGATGGCTATCCTTAAAATAAAATCGCAAGGTCCACGATCCTCTAACTTAAAGCAATAATAGTTTCATCACACTGCAGTTTCTTAATATTCAAACCCACTCTATTAATGCTCTATCGGATTTTACTCTGCTATATTATTGCGAAAATCCTTGTAAGATACTTACAGATATACAGGGTGTTGTCTTCAAAGTGATGACAAACTCAGAGGTGTGGTCAAAAGAAACAATAATTGCCGTAGAAAATGGTATCGAAAACCACGTTAGCACGCAATAAAGTTTCTAACTAAATTTGATTAATATTAATTATGGTGAAACAGGCTGTTGATGTATAAATATGTAGAAATAGTTAAACTTCAGATAGTTTCTTACAGAACAAAACAAATACTCGTATCTATGCATAAAGCAAAATGCCTGAAAATAATTTGTTTAGACTTGCAAATAAGAATATAACGGACAAAAACATCTGAAAATAGCTTATTTAGACGTGCAGATAAGTAATATAATGGATGGCGCCATTAGAAAGATTCAGAGTTACCAACGAATAAAATTGGAGAAAGTATTGTGATGAAAAACAGGAAGAGTCTATCATTCAAAGAGTGTGTTTGGGTACAACTTAAACTCTTAATGCATACTACAGCCCTCTTTCTACCCATACTTCATTTACATAGTTTATTTATTTCATAGCCGTATAAAGTAAACCTGATTGGTTCTATGACTTGCTTGGCAGCATTTTTATATTTTTCTCCGAGATTTAATTCGCGACTTCTGCACACAGGGAAAATTACGGGAGAAATTTCGGAGGTTTGTTGTGTGTTTGAGATAATAATGGAAAAAAATATGATCAGAGAATCCCAAGAACTGTTGGACCTCTACATATATACCAACAGGAATTTTTTCTCCAAAATGTTGCTTTCACTAAAATTTCGCATCAGAATACAATGTTCGCAACCCAATGTACAAATGGCGTGCCCAGTTCGTGGGAGGTAACAATAACAATATCAAAAGATATCCCTTTCTTTAATTTTAAAATTTCTGCAATGTTGAAAAGAAATGACAGCGGACAGGATCCTCTGGTTGGAAACCTATTAATCTGGTTAATGGACGTCGAGAGAAGATTATGCCGTATACCATACCGTCTGAAATGTGAAATAAAAGGTAAAGAAACGACACATAATTCGTTTGATGTACACAAGCATTACAAATGTCTTTTAAGAGAAGAGGACAATTTCACCTTCCTTAGTGATGCTTTAATAGTTAAAATTACTTTTCTAATCTCAGGATGTCACGAAGAAGACATGGACAAGCGCAAGAATAAACTTCCTCCCTCTGGGCAAGGAAAATGATGAACGTGCGAGTAGAAAGCTTTCGACAAATTCGTAATTTTTATACGAATATTGGTTCCCAGGTGTTCAATGAACGTGAAAATAATATCCCGAAGAATCCATATTTAAAAGAGGTACTTGAGTGGCGTTCTTAAACCAGTTTTGTTTTCGCAAGTTGGTAGCTGTTCCTGTATATGCAAGGTAGATTCGTTGAAAAAATATTAGTGCAAATGCACAAAGAAATAAGGTTTATTTTTAAAACATCGAATTTTAGTGATACTGCTTGGGAAAAGTTCCGATATCATGTAATATTATATGAATAAGTACTACTGGATTCGAGTATTTTAATCTGATGTGACTTGCTTATAGAGATCGGTAACTCATTTACAACCGTTGGATAGTTCAGCTGGAAGAGCAGTGAACTGCAATGACTTTTATCTTGCTGTGTAATATACAAAATGTTTTCTTAATATAAATTTTATTTACTTAAATAATGAACATCTTCTTCCTCCTGAAGTATTTACTATTTTAATAAAACCATTTTAATGACTTGCAATCTATTTTCAATCTATTTTAAATGCTCTGTTTTCAATAAAAATGATTTATGGCGAAATTATATGTACTTAATGAATAGAGCACCACATTTTTTTTCGATCGCTAAAATCGCATAGTTTTCATTTATTATATTTAAAATATTGAAATGAATTTAACTATGATTTATTTACGGAGAATGATATCGGATATAATTATTCTTTCATGCAGTAGGATATCGGGAAGTTTTCACTAAGGCTGTATTAATCTTCCAGCGGGCGCGCCTGCACAAATTTTACGACAAATCTTGCATCCTATTGCATAAATATATCGTGCTGTTTTAAAAAAATAAATACAGCTTTTATGTATGTTATCTGTATTTATTAGCTTAATAGTAAACAAAGATTTTATAAATAAAAATTGCACTTAAATTTATAAAAGAATTATAAATATGTAATACGATGCACACTGCAAGTATCTCTTGAAAACGCGCGCCCGCTGGAAGGTTAAATTATGTTCTATCATAATGCAATAAACTAAAAAAAATGTTTGTCATTATTAAATAAGAGATGAAAATCCGTGGACTTCATTTTTTGAAAACTTCAATTGGGGAAAAAATTAGGCTAATCAACAGTTTGTCTTAAATTGTTTGCATTCTGCCCATTTCACGATCTGCACCATTAAATACTTCTGTCAGTTTTTAACATTGTGCTTTTCTAAATATGAATTTGGTTAGTGTGAGAATTCGCATACGTAAAAGTATGAAATTCTGAATAGGAAGTTTAGCATCGGATCGTTGACCAAAATTTAAATTAAACGGGTAGTATACAAGAAAAACTGATTTTCTTCGAACTGTAATAGCACTTGATAAGAATATGGGAAATCAAGACGCTTTAAAAAACTCAAAATAAAATAGCTACTGGGATGAGTTTTTTCCCTTTCTTCTCAAAGAAATTTTAGTTAAAACAATTTAATCAGATTGCATTATATTCTATAATTGTAAAGCGATTCGGGTATTCTTTGAACGAATTTCGTAGATCATTTTGTTGATTAACATTTTGTACTGTTAAGTGCTTTTCCGAAATTCGTCTTCGTTACTTCAAAATGTAAAATTATTAAAACTTTTTATTGTATTTTAAATTTCAAAATAATTTCTTTCTCGTACATTTATTAAGATATGATTATGATATTGCTATAATCGAGTACATTCTTTCTCATTCTACTTAAAACAAACTTTTAAAATATAAAAATTCGTATTTTTTTTGGATCTTGATTCTGTTTTCAGTATTTCAAATTTGTGTTTAAAAAAACGTGGTAAAGTTCGTTCTTGAATTTTTCTCCTGACTATTTTCGAGAAGGAAATATTTAACTTTGAATTTAAAAATGAGTTTCAATTATTGCCTCAAAAAATCGCCAATAGGCCAAACTGTAGAATAAGCTTAATTATGGAATTTGAACTTCACACTGATGTTCTGTTCTGTTTGATTCGGGTTTTGTTACATCATTTGCAGTAACAGATTGAACTGTCGATAGTATATTTGATTTCGGATGAGGCACTGCCGAAGAAACGAGGAATAATCAATGTTTTTTCTGCGAAGCCTAGGTCTATGATATCCGTTCCTTCTAAAAATAGACGTTTTGTCTGGAAGTTTCCCAATTCAAAGAAGAGCGTAAATTTATAATAATAAGGAAAGGGCGTGAGGAAGTAAGGTGATGAGATGGCTGTATCTGATTTATTGAATTGAAAGATACCTTGTTCAAATTTCTGTTCCATTTGTTGCGTTGTGGTCTTTGTCGATTTCGTCTCAACTTGTTGTATATGCCATCAGTTTCGGCGCGCAGTAACCTCGTAGGACAGTTTCGGCTTCAGGAGCGGAGGGTCATCGGCCCGCGATTAGATTCCACGGAAAATACGCTGCATACACGCGATTGGTACACGTTAAATTCATCGAAGGTCAAATGTTCTCCCGCTGGTGTTATATAGAAGTTTAGAAAAGCGGTGCTGGTTCGGATGTCGTCTTCGTCATCTTATTACGTTTCAAAATTACGAGGTACGTCCCAAAATTGTCCAAGTGTAGCTTCAAAACGGCCGGTTAACCCAGCTGAAAAAAAATTCCCATCAATTGTTGTGTCAAAATTGTATTGTTCATTCCCAACAGTTTTCGGTGTGTCAATGAAAGTGGGACAACGATGAACCAAGACAAATCAAAGAATTTCACAAAAGGAATTGAAACTTTTAAGAGATCTACGCTTATCAATTTGAACAAAGAAAAGTTTTCATTAAAATCTAATAATTTACGTGCAAAATTAATATCAACGCTTTCTTAAAGATATAGAAGGATTATCATTTTAAAGAATTTTAAAATATTCCTGCCATACGAATATCTGGCAAGGAGCCAAAAACCATGGGGTAGTCTCTATCGTATCAAAATATTGCTATTTTTTGTGTATACATATTTCTGTGAATAGATATGTACACAGATAGATATACATAAAAGATATACGAGGATATACATATGCTTCTGGGAATAGATGTGTCAATAATTTGATTATCTTTAGCTTCAATGTGTAGAAAATATTTGAAAAACTCTGCATGACAGAAATACGAAATATGCCTGTCTATAAGAGAGTCCTTACAGAGGCACTTATTTATTGAATCAAAAACCAGTGAAAATGAAGCCTTTTAGTTTTCCTTATTATTATGAACCGAGCTTCACAATTTTGTGCATTATCTTGCCTATTATGAATTTAAGATAGTAAAATTTGAAATTCGGATACAAAGTGGCCTTATAGAGGCAATAAGATTGTTTGCATGATGTGTAGCGATAGAGATATACAAAGTTATACCCTACCTGGCCGAAGTCGTACGGACCAAACGACAGGTCGCACGAAGCAACCTTACCCAAACAATTCAACTTCCTAGCTACAAAGGGACGGATAAAAACAGAAAATTATTTATTCAAAGTAAAAAAAAAATCAAGGTTAAACAATTCTTTGAAAATATCAGAAAAGGCCCGCCTAAAAATTTAATTTTTAGTAAGTCATGGAGTTCTTTACATTGACAATTACTGGTCCAAGACTGCCTCAAATGAGCCACTTATTACACCAAAGGAGAGCATGAGAAACAGATCCTTCTCTTCCACACGGGAATTGGGGATCTATACTGAAAAGGCGATCCTGATGAGTAGGAAAAATGCCATGGCCCGTAAGAACTTGATTTAAGAAGGAATCACCATCCATTCGCTTACAGTCTACTTTTTTCTAGCAATGAATAGATCCATCTAGCTTTAGAACCATTTGACCAACATTTTTGCCATGCTTCCAGAATTTCCCTCCGAAAGGTATTTTTAACCCTCTGACTGCCGAATTTTTTTAAATCGCTTATTAGATGTAACGATCGCAAACATGTTCAAATAGTTTTGAACGAAACGAATTGTTATGTGCAAGGATTTATTAGTATAATACAATTATGTAATAGTTCTAAGTAAACACAATAGCTTGCGAAAATCGCGAGATGCAGCAGAAAAAACTTGCTTCCATCCCGCGCAAATCGCTGGATAAACAGTCAGAAGGTTAACCTCTTGGGTACATTTGACGGCTGGGACTAGAGATGCACTAAGTTACTGACGCGACGAGTTTAAGTCGCCATTTAAACTTGGACAATATTTAACCTTCCAGCAGTCGCGCATATGTAGGAGATACTTATATCGTGCATCGTATTACATATCGTTCTTTTATAAATTTCAATGCAATTTTTATTTATTTAATCTGTGTTTAGTATGGAGCTAATAAATATAGATTACATAAGTAAAAGTTGCATTAATTGTTGTAAAAGGATACGATATAAATTTCTCCTGCTTACGCATGACTACTGGAAGATTAAAGATTTTACTGTAATTGATTTGCATGACATCGACATTTTTTTATTGCAAACAGCCTTAACACATTCAACGCTATGGGCGAATTAGATGCAAGCTCTAAGAAAAACAAAAAGTAACAGTGCTCGCTCTAGACAATTTATAAATAAAAAAAGAAAGAGGTGAACGTATTCTGTGGACATCTATTAATATGTTTAAATTAATAAATTTGTTATACAAGTCAAATTTTTGTGCGCGGCGAAGATTCCTGAAGGACGAGATATCTCGTCCGTAGGATGAATGAGTTAGGGGTCTATTCTGGTACCCCCGGTTGGGTTGGGAGTTGGGTTGGGTTCCGTTGTTAACGTGCGGAATCCAACCCAACCGGGGGTACCAGAATAGACCCCGTAATTTCAGATCTGTAAACTGAGTTTTCTCTCTTTAGAAAAGATCTGAGAAGATTTTTTTTAACTTATCGATTTACTGAATCTTTATTTAAAATATTTTTTGTTATCTTTATTAATACTTCGACAAAAAGAATGGAATATTAAACGTGTTTAAGTCTGCATTAATTCAAGCTTTGTTTTATTTTTATAATAAAATTTTTCCGATTAAAATTTTGTCCCTTTACTTTTCAAACAACTTGATAAATTGATTGATTAAATTAGCATCCCGTTTCAAAGCTATACTACGATTACTTGAGGGTAAGAGGTCTATTCTCCCAACCCAACCGTGGGTACCAGAATAGACCCCTAAATTTCGTAATTTTAACACGTCAGTCGTCACGGCTCACTCCTGAGATACGAATCATCTATCTAATTAGATGACCCCTTCTCTGCCATCTCTTAACTACTATAGAGAAGGAGTCATCTAATTAGACTTTAGGAACTAGCAAGTTACAGTGACACTTCTCTAAACGTCCACCCCTACATACCTTTACAATCTAAATGATAAAATTTCATTGAATACTCCTTAAGGAGGCCATTTATTTGGGATGGCCCCCTCTATAATCCGTTATATTATTTGCTGAACATAGTATCCGGCGCAATTTAATAGAATCTACTCCCTTGTATCAAACGTATCCCCTGTTTTTAATACTCCCTACGTGGTCAAAATAGAAATTGTGAATCATTTACGATATAAACTTTATTTGTTCTTTATAGCGTTGCACATAAATAGCAATTCCCGTCCTTGCAAAAGTATATGGAATTATTCGTAAGACTTGCATATCAATCAAAGTAAATGTGGTCAGCAATCTTATACAGAAAATCTTCGAAAATACAAAAAAAACCTTCGATATCCCTTGATTGGATGTTTAACTTTAGTTAAACACGAAGAAATAGAGGAAAAATATAAAAAATCAATATATTATCCAGACTTTAAACATATGTGTGGTATCAGAAGTCAGCTCCTATCATTCTTCCTCAGAAACACAAACGCAAATTTTTCGTATTTGTCATCTCAATGGACCTTATGCACCCTTTGGGTTGGAGAGTATAAAAAAACAGCTGTGGAGGAATAAACAAAACGATCGGCCTATAAGCGACTCAGAAATAAAAGCAGTTCTGAGTCAGCTGTTTAAGACTGACCAATGGCTGCCTCCGGCAGGTCACGTGGCGGAGGATGTGACGTCACATGAATAAGGTCTATTGTCTTCTACCGAAGCCAACTATACTATGCAAATTACTCATACTATATACAATACTACGCGATTTATGGAAGCAATTTTTAATGGCACAAGCTACTGTATTACTGATTTAAAAATGATAAACCAATAGAATTCGAGTATTATTGAACTCACGTCTTCGTTTTTCTTTAGAGCTGCTGACTACTATGATTCCTGTCTGTTTGATCGAAGGATAGGGGAAGTTGCTGTACCTTGCGGGTCTATTCTGGTACCCCCGGTTGGGAGACGTCACTTTTTCCGCACGTTAACAACGGGAAAAGTGAAGTCTCCCAACCCAACCGGGGGTACCAGAATAGACCCCTTGGCCAGGGTTGTACCTCGGCCAATTGTCGTTATATCAAAACGAGAGTGTAGAGAAATTTCGTTTCCCCTCTGAAAATGTTTAGTTTAGAGTGGCAACACTGTCACCTTGCACGTGGTCATCTCGGGTTATAAGTTTTCAACTGAAATGAAGAAACAATTTTTCGGATGCCGGCACAAGCTTCTGGAGGTGTTGAATTTTCCTCCTATTTTCAAGAAAAATATTTTTTTTTTCACTTGTTCCCCTTTTAGTTCCATATCTGACACACACATTGAAAAGAATTTTTTTATCAAAAAAAGCATGAATAATTACCCGAGAGTAAATTAAATAAAATGAGAGGAGGTGCTGTACCTCGGCCAAGCGCACTGTACCTTTGGCCACCTATTAACAGCATATAGTAGTGTTGTATCAACATCAAAAAGTGGGTTTTAGATAAATTTTTGTCGTAAATTCAGAACACAAAACATTATTCGGGATGGTTAAGGAAACACAGCAAGAAAATTGATTTGCATAGCCAGATTTTGAATATGTTTTCAATATAAAAGTCGTTGATATTGTCATGATTTTGCCTGCACCGTTAATTTATCGCCGAGGCTAATATAAATTTCCAGTTTCATTTTATAACTATAACATTTATTAGTTTAGATTTTTTCCTAGTTCGGAGAATTGTTTTTAAAAAATTTATATAAAAATAGTTTTCTTGCTCTATTAACTCTACTACTAATAAAGGAGAATGCATGTGTCTTGGCCTTCTGCAGGGCAGACTGCTGGATTTAGAGCTGCAAAATTTGGCAAAAATATACCTTGGAGGTTGTGAATGTGTACCGTGGAAAGATTTTTTTCTAAAATTTAATTAGAATTTCATTTAATCAAAAAGTGAGCAAAATTTATGTGTTTGTTGGCGATAACTTTCAAAAATATTATAGCACACAACAAATTCTTACAAATCCTCAAAGTTTTAAAATTATCTTTTAAATGATGTCAATGAAATTGACATCCGATTTTTTTTTATATTTTAGAAATTTTTAAAATCTATTTTTATGCATAATTTACAACAATGCTTTTGGTTGTTGCAATCAACTCAAACCTCCTTCATTGTTTTCTATAAATATTTAATTGTGTGTTTCTCTTCTATTGTTGAAAGATAAGGAATGAAGATTCTGCTTATTTTTTCATATTCTTTGGGGTTAATAGCGTAATGAATTTTACTTCATTTTTTATGCCTCAATTTTTTCAGAAAGCTGCAAGTCCTCTTAGATATTAAATAAATCGGGAGGTAAAAAAAGTTTTTTTAAGGGAACCATGAATGCATAACGGATTCAACTGAATAAAACAGAAGAGTATTTTTCGCCAAGCAAGGTGGTCGCCGAAGGCGGCTAGTAGTTATACAGTGATTTTTCTTTCATAACTCTTTTTTTTTAAAAAAACAAGTTGTTTTTTCCCAGTCCGAATATTTTAAAGTCATTAATATATGACTTGATTTTGTGTGAACAGAAGTTTTTAACTAGTTATCTACATATTTTTAAGAAAACAAACCAAGGTAGTTCTATAGAAATCACACATGAACGATATCCCTTAACAAGCAACAACCAAAAGTTGCGTAGGAACAACTCAAAAAAAATTACGGCGTACTGTGAATCACACTAATAACGGGGTAGAATCTTTTGGTGTGACACGGGTAGCTGGTCGCTATAGGCCTCTGAAGATGCAGAATTGGGGCAATCATCAAGGGAAATTTTTCGAGAAAAATCCAATTCGTCATCTTACACTCTTCGTCGTCTTACCCGAATTTCCCCTAATTATCATTAAAATTTAAAATAACTGACTTTCCACTTCGAAAAAAGAGATTAGATATGTTCCGATATATTTATTCCCATAAAAAGAAATCTAAGAAGTTTCCTTGATTTTTCGATATTCTACAAACTTTATTTATTTTATTTATTTGAATTAATTCTGAGTATGTGTTTTAGAAACGAGTTTCCAAGTGGAATTTATTCCTAACATTTTACAACTAAAAAAAAATAAAATTTTAGATTTGCTGAAAAATTTGTAACCATGCTTTCTATTATAAAGGAACTAGCAGTACGCGCACGGCGATGCCCGTGGAATCAGGACTTAAACAAAATAAAAAAAAAATCGCCCACAATGACACGAAAAAGTTTTCAAAACAAAAGATACACATTATAGATTTTCCGGCTTATTTTTTCCGCGATAATAACATGTAGAAAAACAGTACAGAGTACATTAATCCAAAACAATATAAAAAAATTGTTGCCCGTGGAATCAGGACTTCAACAAAATGAAAAAAAAAATTCTTAGAACATGACAAAAAGCTCCGAAGGTTATGACGTCACCTGACCCTTCATCCAATTAAATTGAAAGCTGCGTTCCGAAAGACTGTCGCTGAAGGAATTTCGCTCGACAAAAATAACTTTCATCTGCCCAGGAATAATTTAATTTAAAAAAAAACGGGAAAAGATATTTTAACCGTTCTTGTTTTAAATCAGAGAGAACCGTTCTAGTTGTAAGCTGAATAAAATTGAAAATAATAGTGTTATTAGAAAGTCGGATGCAACAAATTTAAAATCAAAACTAACATCTTGATGCCAAAACTGAGTATTTTTT
This sequence comes from Araneus ventricosus, assembly GCA_013235015.1. NCBI lineage: Eukaryota > Metazoa > Arthropoda > Arachnida > Araneae > Araneidae > Araneus > Araneus ventricosus. The sequence continues at coordinate 22,233 of BGPR01011989.1, forward strand.
AAAAATTTCTCAAAATTCAGTAAATTCCGTTAGAAATTCAAAACTAACTTCATTAGAACGGAAATCGCGTGCTCTTTCCGATGGTGTATCTATTTTTGTCGTACAGTTATTTGAAATCATTCTATTGAGAAATAACCGCGAAAAATCAAACAAAACAACACAAAACATTAAATTAAAAAAAATCTAGATTAAAATTTAAAATTTCGGCTTCGAGGTGCATTCAGTCACCATTACGACTACCTGTGTACCAAATTTCATGGCTGTAAGTGCGATAGATTCGTCTGGACATCGCAGACAAACACACACACACGCACACAAACATTGCCTTTTATAAGTATAGACTAGCAGTACGCGCACGGCGATGCCCGTGGAATCAGGACTTCAACAAAATAAAAAAAAAAAATCGCCCACAATGACACGAAAAGCCAAAACAAAAGATACACATTATAGATTTTTTCCGGCTTATTTTTTCCGCGATAATAACATGTAGAAAAACAGTACAGAGTACATTAATCCAAAACAATATAAAAAAAATTATGCCCGTGGAATCAGGACTTCAGCAAAATGAAAAAAAATTCTTAGAACATGACAAAAAGCTCCAAAGCTTATGACGTCACCTGACCCTTCAACCAATCAAATTGAAAGCTGCGTTCCGAAAGACTGTCGCTGAAGAAATTTCGCTCGACAAAAATGACTTTCATCTGCCCAGGAATAATTTAATTTAAAAAAAACGGGAAAAGATATTTTAACCGTTCTTGTTTTAAATCAGAGAGAACCGTTCTAGTTATAAGCTGAAAAAAATTGAAAATAATAGTGTTATTAGAAAGTCGGATGCAACAAATTTAAAAACAAAACTAATATTTAGGTGGTGAAACTGACTATTTTAAAAAAATTCTCAAAATTCAGTAAATTGCGTTAGAAATTCAAAACTAACTTCATTAGAACGGAAATCGTGTGCTCTTTCCGATGGTCTATCTATTTTTGTCGTACAATTATTCGAAACGATTCTATTGAGAAATTAGTGCGAAAAATCAACCAAAACAACACAAAACATTAAATAAAAAAATTTCTAGACTAAAATTTAAAATTTCGGCTTCGAGGTGCATTCAGTCATCATTACGACTACCTGTGTACCAAATTTCATGGCTGTAAGTGCGATAGATTCGTCTGGACATCGCAGACAAACACACACACACACACGCACGCACACAAACATTGCCTTTTATAAGTATAGATTAACCCCTTCTTGGTCAGATTTTTTTTCGAATTTTCGACCCCAAAAAGGAATTTTTATTGCTGAAAATTAATATATGTTCTATCCTGAATTCCAAAATATTTTTGTCCGTAAGCAGTTTTTGCTTGACCTACTGGTGACCATACATATGATATCCCGTTAACTGATCTCCAGTTTTCCCTGCAATGCACCAAAGCTTTAAATTAAAACAAGGACTAGTTAGCATCTCTTAGCAATATTAAGAAGTACGAATAATAATCGCGGAATATAACGAGATGCGTAAGTAGTGACGAATTCAATTGATGCAATTTTTCTCATCGGGGTCTATTTTGGTACTCCCCGTTGGGTTGGGTTGGTTTTCCCGGCCGTTAACAACGGAAAAAGTGACGTCTCCCAACCCAACCGGGGGTACCAGAATCTAGACATTCGTCGCATGACATGAGACGCCGACCAAGAAAGGGTTAAACACAAACACTAATGTGTATCTTCGCACCATCAGATGGATTTGTGGGATTTTTACTTTTTTCATATTTATTTTTGTTTTCGTTATAAGCATAAATTTTCATACATGAAAAGTGGCTTCGAAAAATTCCTATTATTGTTTAGCAACGGATTCGGAAGCCCTCCGCGCTTTTGCGCATGCGCCGGGCGGAGTTATTTTCATCAAAATAGGGGAAAAGTGCAGAATGGAAGGGTGATGCTTACATTTTACTGAGCGTGATCTAACAAAGAACTCCGGAAACGAGGTCATATGTCTCATTGCCTGAAACACCTTTCCGGTGTAAAATTGTCGAAAAATAGTAATCTCGGAATCCGTTGCTGAACAGTACGATGCTAGAGAAATATGCGAATTCTTCCATAAAAAGAACATTCATTATATTAACAACTCGCTTTTAATTGAGTGGACAGATTCACATTGCAATCTAAAACTCTGGTTAGAAGGGGGTTGGGAAACATTCTTGTCCTGAAGACAACTGTTTCTGATTTCAATTCCTGCTTTCAACTGCGATTTTATAAACGCAGGGGATATGAGGATATAAGCCACGAGCAAGTGAACCGATGTTTCTATAATATATTAATGATTGCAAAAGTAAAAAAAAATGATAACCAATTATTTCTTTGACAAAGATGAAAGTTTAGAGTTTACTGTTAAAACGAAATGAGAAATGAAATTCTGATAAACCTCTTCCAAAGAAATCTTTTTGTGTTGCACTCCTAAGAGAATCGAGCAATAACGCAAGGACCTCAAAATAATAAATAAAATATTTTAAAACAGGCTTTTATTACTTCAGTAAATGTAGAAAATAAATTTATATCAAAAATCTGAAGGACTCATCAAAATTATTAAAGCGTCAGGCATGATGTAAATGCTTGAATTTTATTTGAAATATACTTTTAGGTTTTAATTAATATTTAGGAATTTTCTTTTAAAGCAACGCGCAATTAAAATTTTGTTTTTACCTTAAGATTTTTGTTAAAATTTATTTTCTACTATTTGGTGGATTAATAAAAGTGTTTTCCTGTCCAAACAGTGTTCTGTCCTTTTGTTTTTAATGATTCATTATTTTGAATATTATAGAATATTGCGATGAATCATTTTTATCAAATTTTTACCATACGGCGCCTCTCACAAGAGATCAACATTTAATTAAAATTAATCCATTGCCTGATAACTTCTTAAATTATTAACTTCTAAAATTATTAATATATTGATTTGTCACCTGGAACACACAGCTGAAGAAAATTATATCTTTAAATTAATGAAATTTACAAAATCGAAAGGAGTTAAATAAAACTATGGAAAAGTAAAATAATTATATATTTATTATTTGGTTCGTATTTGCAAAAACACACAAATATTTATAATTCAGCAGTTCCCAACCTGTGGGCCTCGTACAGCGTATTAGGGGTCTATTCTGGTACCCCTGGTTGGGTTGGGAGTTGGGTTGGGTTCCACACGTTAACAACCATCCAAGGAAACATGTCAAACACAAACTAAACGCTGTAAAGAAAGTGTGGCCACTTATGTATCACGAAATTTAACGAGGATTTCATGCCTGTTCTCCTGACAATTTGAGAAATATTCTCACATATTTGTTTCATCCATTTTTGATAAGTGATGCTGTATGAAATGATTTGAAATAATTTTTTTCTAAGACAGGCATGAAAATCAATCTGTAAATCATTTATGTTTCTGAAATGCTGTTCAAAGGTGGTGCGTTGAGGATAGAAAAATCGTGTATTTGACGAGATTTCCTTTCTAAAGACTTATTTTTATTGGATATTATACCTACTACAATCTTCAACAATTGAAAAATTATTGTGTGTTACGACAGTTTGCGAAAATAATGGGATTTCAAACAATTTTAGTAAGTGTTCTTAATATATTATTTGACTCAAAACTTTGCGAAATTTTACGTGCAGGAGCAATGGAATTGAAGCAAATATATATTGCATTAAATTGATGCAACTTGTCTCTAATTTGTAAATGAACGCGGAATCGGTCTGTCTGTTAACATAGTAAAGAAACGTGTTCACGAATACTGAAAAAAATTCCCTGCATGACGAAACTATATATGATATAGATTAGATAATAAAATGTTTCATTTTTCAAGATCGATATTTAGCTATAGTATTAAAGAAATTCGTTAGTGTGTGAAGTGTAACAAGTTGTAATTATCAATATATAAATAAACATATTTTCTTCATACAACGAAACACATTTTTTTTATAATTACTGTGCGCAAGGAAGTTTGAGACCTGTCTACTTTAAGAAATTAGAATATTAATCCAATTATGGAAAATCTATTTGTCTGTGAAGTATGCAGTAAAACATTTTCCCAAAAATGTCATTTAAATAGACATTATCGCTTTCATATGAAAAAAAACTCGTTTGTCTGTGAGGTGTGCAGTAAGTCATTTTCCCTCAAATTTGATTTAAAGATCCATTATCGTGTACATACGAAAGAAAAACCATATGAATGTGAAGAATGCAGTAAGACATTTTCCATGAAACAAAATTTAAATAGACATTACCTTGTTCATACTAAAGAAAAACCGCACGCCTGTGAAGTGTGCAGTAAGTCATTTTCTCATAAATCTATACTGAAGATGCGTTATCTCGTTCATACGAAAGAAAAACCGTATGTCTGTGAAGTGTGCAGCAAGACATTTTCCAAGAAATATTATTTAAATAGGCATTATTATGTTCACAAAAAAGAAAAACCAGATGGATTTGACGTATTGCAGTAAAACATTTTCACAAAAATATGACTTAATCTGAAGTTTGGTAAGTACGCAATCGGAAATTTTCCCAGAAAACTTATTTTGCTCAGCATAACTATGTTCATACAAAAGAAGAAAATCGTCAAGACTGTGAAACATAATACAAGACGTTTCTCAAAAGCTTTGTTAAGAAGACACCGTTTTATTCTCACAAAAAAGAAAAAACACGTGATACATGCAATAAGACTCTTTCACGGAAATTTAGCACAAATATGCATTATCATAGCAACACAAAATGTAAACTTGTATATAAGGTGTATCCGAAAACATATTCGAATGAGTCTATGTTACAAAATCAGCATACTATTCATATCCAGCAAAAATCATATACGTGTGAAAACTACTTTAAAATTTTTCACATATGTATAGGTATTCATCATTGTTTTTATTTTATAAGAACTTCGTATATATTTGATAAGCTTCAAAAGAATTTTGGATCTGGTGAAGCTTATGAAATCTTAATCGTACTCATTTCATGTAAAAGCTATACATAAGTGAAGGTTGTCAAAACATTTTCACTGAAATCCAATTTCAACGACGCCTTGGCTTATTAGTAACGCTTAATTCCTAATTTTTACTAAGAAAGGTCTTGGGCTATTTTCTGATATGTTTTCTGAACCCTTTATTTTGACCTAAAGCAAGTATTGTTTTGTAAAATATTATCTATTGATGTCAATAACTTATTTTGCATTTTATTTTTGATAACATTTTATAAAAGACAATGGAAACAAGATTTTTTAAAAAATATTTCATGCAACTGTACTTCCGCTGAATTAGAAATTTATAGCAAACTTAAATATGGCATCTTAAAATAAGAACAATTGAATAAGAAATGCTCTTTTGCATTACTGATAAATATTGAAACAATTTTAGTGTATGTTTATGTGCCTATGTATAACTTCTGTTTTTAATGTAAACGGTTGCGGAATTTTTTATAAATCTGAACTACATATATATATATATTTTCGCATTTGAGACCATTTGGTCAATGTTTTTACATAGAATTTTTTATATTGTTTTAAAGAATAAATTGTCATATTAATTATTTATTTATAATATTTGCAAACAAACAACTTTTTGCATATACATTTGTAAAAGAAAAGGTTATAAAAATTTATGATATGATGCATCTGAGGTTGAGGACTATTAAATGCAAAATATTCCTTCGCAATACCAATAAATACTGTATAAACGTTGATTTTAGTTCTTTCTTTGCGTATGATTGCATTTAGTGTAATGTATTCTTTGTATTTAGTAAAGATATTTATGAGAATTTTTAACAACCCTAAACGACTTCGTTTCTGTTTCGGAAATGGTATACATTTATCAAACGTCAACTTTTTGCGATTTACCTTTCTAAAGAAATTTTTTATTGTTATATGGAAGAAATTTGCCATTAAGAAAATCTTGTGTTCTCCTTTGTTTTTTTTCCATAATGAATATATTCTTGTAATAAAGAATTGGTTACACGATTTTATACTCATTTCGCTTGATAATTTCATTTTAAATGTTATGAAAATAATAGTATCGTTTTGAATGAAATCAAAACTATAAATATTTATAGTAAAGTAATCGTAGATCCCTGCTTCTTTAGGTTTTTTTTAAAATTTAGAACAAGTGTCACAAAAGTGAAAATTGCCTAAGTATCTTTAATATTTTGTTTTGCTTACTTCCCCTTCGAAGAAAGAATTTCTTCCAAAAAGCCAGAAAATTATGAAGCACATTTTAAAACCAAACAGCTGAAGCAACAATATTTCATTATTGTTATGTATTCATTCTGAATTATCTGTGACTAACGCGGAAAATAAAGGAATTTAATATCGGAAGCTTACTGTAGAGAATAAGTAATTGGTGTCAGTATTTGAAATTGGGGACTTCATGCTTCGGTCAAAAAAATTCCTCCGTAAAGACGGAACATTAAAAAATATTAAAAATGAACAGCTTAAACAACAGTCTTTAATGTTTTGAAAAATAAATTTTAGTTCGCCAATGGAATTGACGAATTTTGATATATACTCTCCATTAAAAGAAATTAAAAATTTCCTTTGAATGTTCTATAATTTAAGATCTTGATATTTTGGTTTATTGCGACTTATTTTAGAATATTTGAAGGCGTTTAAATTGAATGCAAGTCCAGTTAACAAACATTTCTTTAAAGAAATTTTGTTAAACTTTCAAGAAACTCTTATGCGTTGTAACTTGAATCACTTAAATAGGACTCAAATAAGAAATTTAAACAGTTATTTATGTGAAAAATTTGATACATTAGGAACATATAAATAAAAAAATGCATTCCATCCATCTCATTATGAAAAGACTTATGAAATGTCTAATGTTTCAGAGTCATAAAACGTTTTCCAATCGGTCTTCTTGAAGATATCAACATCGAATTCATGTAAAAAATTTTCCCGAAAATCAGATTTACATAGACATCACCGTGTTCATACAAAAGAAAAACCTTATTCTTGTGAAATATATACAACAAAAGATTTTCTTAGAAATATTCTTTAAATTTTCATTATCTTCTTCACACAAAAGAAAAACCGTATGTGTGTGAAGAGTGATGCAAAGCCTTTTCAGATCGATCTATTTTAAGAAGTCATTATCGTACGCATGCCATGGAAAGACCGTATGTTTGTAAAGTATGTAGTAAGGCATTTTCCAAGAAATCGAATTTAAATAAATATTACCGAGTTCATAATAAAGAAAAATCGCACAGAAAGTAAAACGTTTACACACATGTCTTATGTATAATATATCGCAGTGTTCACAGACAAGAAAAGCTATGTTTCTGAAATTTATTTTAGACATTCATTATCGTTGTCACATAAATAAAGATACTCTATGTATGTAAAGCGTATCAAAAAGTATTTTCGGAAAGGTTTCTATTAAGTAATTTTAAGATAACTTTTCATATGCAAGAAACTACATATGCTTGTGAAATTTGTGGTAAATATTATTCACTTATGTCTGTTGATACTCATAACTGTGTCTAATTATAAAGTATCTATCTGTCTAAAGCATCAACATGATATAGGTATTGAAATCATAATCGTAATCATAATATGTATTTTATTCTCTTTTCTTTGAATCTGCTAGATGCGACCAATCACAATCTGCTTGTCAGTGGCGTACCTACATAAAATGGCGCCCAGGGCTAGGGTGTCTAAAAAAACTTTGGGAAAAATCCTGAAAAGCCTTTTTTTTATTCCTTTTGATCCTAATAGAAAGTATATGAATTTTCAGCACTCTAAATTAACTGTAAGATTTATCCGTAAAGCCCTGAAATTTGAAAAAAAGCTCCTAAAATGTCATATTTTTAGAATTTTTTAGGAAATTTTATATGGTGGCTAATATGTAAAAACTGGTTTATATTTGTTCCAATGAACATGTTTAGTTAGAATATAAACACAAATAAGTATTAATTGTCCTTAGCCACTGGGAAAAAAAAGCATAAAGTGGTGGAAATTTGTAATAAATCTGCATAGTTACTTTTTGGAAACGCCATACCACAATTACTGTATGTTCACAATAAATCTTAAAAATTTACTAAAATGCTAAAGAAGGATTTAAAAATGAATGCAGTGACAAGTTAAAATCTAGAATTTTAATTGACAGTTTAACATGTAGCATTTAAAAAAGATTTAATACTCACATTAACCTTCCAGCTTGCGCGCGTATCCAAAAGATACTTGCATTGTGCATCGTATTACATATTTATATCGTTGTTTTATAAATTTAAATGCAATTTTTATTGTATCTTTTTATTAAAATCTTTGTATACTATTAAGCTGATAAATACAGATAACATAAATAAAAGTTTCATTTATTTTTCTAAAACAATACTATATATACTTGTAATACGATGCACGATAAGTCGTAAAATTTGAATTAGTACGCCCGCTGGAAGATTAATTAATTGAAAAGTCACTTTTCCGATAGAAAATGGTATCGGGAATTGAAAGGGGATCCGCTACAGGGAACTCTTTGTCAGTAAGTAAAGTGAAAGAAAAGATTATACCAAATAAAATGAACAATACAGATTTAATGGAATACACATTTACATCAGCACAACAACGCAGTTGTATGAATAACCGCATGCAAAACGTGTTTTACTCGAAACGACACGACCTTTCAACACTTATTTTAAGAACACCAAAAGTTTTTAGTTGAAAGGACGTTCCACTAGTCATTATCTTAGCTGTTATACTGCGTACCTCTTGTAATGTTGTTTTTAATTGACAAAGAACCTCCTGTATCGGTCCTCCAATGGTTTACGACCTCATGTTCTATTACAAAAATATCTATATGCAAGACCTGGGGCCGCCGTGGCCTGGTCTAAGGTCTCTGCTTCGGGGACGAATGTTCGAGGTTATAAACTCGATTCTATCGAAAAATCTTTGAGTAACCGGTCTTATACACGTTAAGTCCTTCGGAACAAATATCCTTCAGCTGGTGTGGCGTGGAAGTTTGGACGGGGGTTATTGACTCGTATGTCTTCCTTGTCATCTGATCTGGGTTCGAAATTATGAGCTCCGTTCATAATAACACTCGTGTTTCCTCAAAACCGGAAGTAATATATAAATAATAACCTCTATGCCTGACCTGTCCTTAAAGTTTCTAAACGAACTTTTTGAACACCCTCTACTATTATTAAAAAAAGACCTTCAAAATATCTTAGCTTGATATATTTATAATAATTAACATCGACTTGATACATAATCATTTCAACATGATTTAAAGTCACATTTTTTGAAAAGTTTAAATTTCTTTGATTATTTATATCATGTGAGGTGGCACTATCATGAGAGTATATTTTCAACGACAGGGACTTGAATGTATAAGAAATTAATTTGACTCTAATTACAGGAAAATACCCCTCCAAGTTTAGTGATTGCTTTATTCTGATGATTCTCGTTAAGTGCGATAAATTTTGACGGATTCGGCCATAAACACAGAGTTAGTTTGATAATTAATCTGGTGCATGTGAAGCTTCATTAGTTAACTTAGTTTCAACAAGAAACGATGACTCACTTTTTAGGATTTTGTTCTAGAAAGTGAGTAAAAATTCGATTAAAAATTAAATCTTCACGAACATGAAACCAGTCAAGGTAAATGAAGAAGTTTAAAAATAGCATAGTATGAATTGTATTAATTTATGGAAGAAACTAATAGTGTTGACAATTTCTAAATTCATAACCTTACTGCTATATTGGTCCATCACCAACTAGAAAAAATTGTAAATTGTTTAAAAATTTCGTTTGTTTCTAACATGACTGCAAAGAAATTTCTTAAAATTTCATTTTCATTCGTCCCTCCCATGCCTGATCAATCCAACTCAGTAAAAATTTAAACGCAATTAAACTGCTTCGTTCAACTTTATTTCTTTTCCTAAATGCCATCTTAAAGTTTTTTTCCTATATTTCCAAAAATACTAGTTGATTCAATTTTAAATGTTTCTGTTATTCTTGTTTATTTTACTAGTTATGAGGAACCCTCATAATATTTGGAATTCTTCCAGATTATTTCTGCTTTACCATGCAAATTTCTCTTAAGGGCGTGAATTAAATCATGTGAATAAATGAATTTAGATATGAATGTAGAAAAAAGAAACTTTTGAGCTAATATCTAGAAAGCATAAACAAACGCTCTTAACAATAAATGGCATTTGATTTCGATCCGTTTCGTGCAAAGAGAATCTTTAATCTTTGTTTGCTTTCGAATTATTAATTTTTGAGGTTTTCCCTGAATTTTTCATTTACCGGTATTTCGCGGGTGTTCTTAAATCCTCTATGCGTTTCTCTTTGGAGACGCTGACCACTATGCTTCTCCCTCTATTTAATTGAAGGATGCATATGAACTAAGATAGAAATTCCAAAGTACATGTCTGACTAGGTATAAATCAAAATATTTTTCGAGAGTTTCAATCCTATGCATCCAAAGGTTTTCACATGCACTTTTTTCCCAACTTTAATACATGATCTCGATATGAAATCAAACTATTCTAATTTGAGCACGTGTCTGGAAAATCAATCAATCATTACTATTTCTGAAATGATGCACAAAAGAGGTTGATTGACGGCAGACGAAAAGCTTTCGTATGTATTTATGCAGAGTATGCGGTAGAAGTACTTTTCGTTTCAAGAATTCTCGCAAGTAAAATTACAATTGACAGTGTCATGGACATAATATAATGTGAATGGGATTTCAAACCATTTTAATAAGTGTGTCTTTTATTGCTTCAACTGGCAGAAGTAATCTGGCCCATAACTTTGGAATTCTATTTACAGAAGTACTGATTTGAAACTAAAGTATATAAATTAAAACTGAAACAAATGTTATGATATATCCAAGAATGATATCCAACTGTAAAAGAAACTGAGCCGTTACTTCCGTGAAAGAAACAACGAAAAATTTGCTAGAATATTTAGAAGGTGTCTGAATTATTTTGCAAGAAAGAAAAGGTTACGATTTAGATGACCAAAGAATTTACTTATTTCTAAAATTTGTATTGTCTTCCTTTATGAACCATTTGAAAAGGGACACATTCTATTATATGCTGTGTGTGGAAAATCATATTTATCAAAATATAAATTGTATGGACATTACCTTTTTTCCTTGAATTGCCAAGATATGCCACTGAAGTCGGTCCTAAAGGATTTTCTGATCAGACTGCTTTAATATATCGTCTTACAAGATGGAAGAACCTATGTATGTGAAGTGTGCAGGAAAACATTTTCCCACAAATGTAATTTAAAGATTCATTATCGTGTTCATACGAAAGAAAAACGATACATTTGTGGAGTATGCAGGAAGGCATTTCCCCAGAAATCAGGTTTAAATAGGCATTACCTTATTCATACAGAAGAAAAGCCATTCGCCTGTGAAGTATGCAATAAATCATTTTCCCAGAAAATTACTTTAAAGAAACATTACCTGATACATACAAAAGAAACACCATACGCCTGTGAATTAAGCAGCAAATCATTTTCCCAGAAAATTCATTTAAATCAACATTATCTTTCTCATATAGAAGAAAAACCATACGTCTGTGAAGTATGCAGCAAATCATTTTCCCAGAAAATTCATTTAAATCAACATTATCTTTCTCATACAAAAGAAAAGCCATTCGTCTGTGAAGTATGCAATAAATCGTTTTCCCAGAGAATTATTTTAAAGAAACATTACCTGATTCATACAAAAGAGAAACCGTATGTCTGTGAAGTATGCAGCAAGTCATTTTCCCTGAAATGTAATTTAAATCAACATTATTTTTCTCATACAAAAGAAAAACCATACGCTTGTGATGTATGTAGTAAGGCATTTGCTAGGAAATATAATTTGAATGAACATTATCGTGCCCACTTAAAAGAAAAACTATAAAACGGGACTAATGCAGTTTTTCATTTTCCCGAATATCTTGAAAATAGGCATTTCCATATTTTCAATAAATTCAAAAATATGAAGCATAGTTAAAAAGTTTTTTAATATGAGAATAGAATTTATAGACTCATATTTTCTCCTTGAATTTAAAGACCGTATGCTTGGGAATTATACATTTCAGACATTCTTCATGCACACGTATTTTTGATTCTTATTATCCCGGCCATTTAAATTACGAACAATATGCAAATGTTTTCTTAGGCACTTTTGAACTGCGTAAATAGAAGTAAACTTCATTCTTTAGTTCTTAGATATAAGCATAGTTATACTCTCAGCTGTTACACATAAGCGAGGTGTGCCATAACACATTTTCGCTGACTTTTTAGTTTCAACGAAGCTTTGTTTAATCCTTTATGCAATGACAAAAATTTCTAGATTTTTTTCATGCATGTTTGTGTAGTAATGTCGTGTATTATATCTCAAATTGAACGCTTTTAATATAACTTGGAAACATTGTTTATTAATTTTTGTAAAAGTGAATAATAATACTAGACAGAAAATTCGTTGCACCTTAACAGTAATTTTGACTGAATAGGATAGAAAGATGAAGTATCACGCTTACATTGCGTGCTGTTAATAAATGGAGCTTGATTTCGACACCTATAAAGTGCGTTTTCTGCAATATTTTTTGAAATTGAGATTGTTTATTGCAATTTTCAGACTTGGCAGATTGGGAAATGTAATTTTTAACAGCATTTTTAATTATAAATCTAGCAGATGCTGCAGAAATACATTTCACAGTTCTTAAAATAATCTCCGAATATTTGCATCTCCTTTTTCAAATTTTGAGTGTAAATTTTAGGAAATTTATAATATGATGCGCATCTAAATTGAAGAACCGTTGATCAAATGTTCTTGTGTAATAATTGTTGGTTTTTGAAAAGCGGAGGGATTTTCAATGTTTGTTATATGAATGATATTCTTCTGTTTATATTTTTTGTGTGTTTTAGGAGAACGTTTTTTTAAAAATACTAAACTGATTTAATTCTGTTTGGATTTGATGTTATATAACTGTTTTACATGTTTTTATTATCACATTTTAACCCGAAAATTTTAATCTTTATATTTGATTGGGTAATAAGCTTCATAGTAAGAGAAATTTCTATGTTCGTCCTTTATAAATATAATCTTGCATGTCATTGTATAATGAGCATAGCATAATGTCATTGTATTCTATTTTGTTTTTACAATTTTTTAGAAAATGGCATGAAAAAGTTTATACCTCTCGATTGAAATAAAAATTGTAGAGATGAAATAAAAATTAATCCAGATAGCAGTGTTTATTCTTTCATTCTCTGTTCCGTGGTTAAATCCACATCAGTAATTACTAATGAGGAAAGTAACACAGTTTAGTCTCGGCAGCTACAGCAGAAAATGCATAGTCAAAATTTCTGTTTTAAATAACTGACTTTCAAATTCGATTAAAAAATTTCTTTCACGTAGCGGAAAAAGTTATTAATAGTTTGGAGGAAATGAATGCTGCATCATTCATTTTCATTTGGCTGCAAAAAGACATGAAAGATCTATATTTAAATATATATGAAACATTATCACGCATCTAATTCTTTAAAGCCTTATATATTTTATAACGCACTTGAAAGTAATGGCGAACGGGTTCATTGAATATTATGTTTTGTATTTCTTATTTTAAAATATCTGTTAGATGGCATAAAGTATAAGTGCAACATTTCCATTGTAACTGTATCTATTTAGATTAATAAACCCTCTGTCCATTTTTGCAGGCCAGTTTTGTGTCTAATGTCTACGAACGTGGGAGGGAAATATTAAAACCAAATTGCTTACACAATAATTTTTTTAGACTCAAACTCTATTCTGTCGTAGAGTTCACTTTTTCTTATATTGATTTTAATAAAAAAAATCGAATGTATTTTGTTATTCGAAATATAAATAGGTTAGGTGACCGAGTTTAACTTACAAGCATGTGTTTTAGAAAGTAGCATTCAGGCATAATTTATTACATATCTTCAGTACTGATTGCACATGTGTTATTGGGTATATGTTCACGCAGGTAGGCGTTTAATTAAAATATCTTAAAATAATAGGAACGGAGAAATAAAGACTGGGGCAGAAAATGTGCGAATTTTAGAAAGTAGGAAAATTACTTATGGCCATAGCTTTACGTCGGGTATACGAAGTAATTTTTCATTACTATGATTATTAATAAATCGATACTGTTATGAAACAATGAGAAATGTATAAAATGTGTTTTACTGATTTACGGTATTGTCAGTTTCCATCATTTGGGTCAATCATGCACAGTGACTCTTTTGCCATTAATATACATAAAAACTATTTTAGCAGTAAAAATAAATTCATTATATACAAAATAGAATTCATCTTTGTTTGGACAAAATTTGGCATACTACAGTGTTGAGTTTGATTTGACTTTAGCAACAATACTCTGCTGATTTATTCGAATCCTTGATAATGCCCATTCATATATATATGTAATTCAGATTTCTTTATTATATAATGAAGCAGGATAGTCGTATTTCGAAATGCAATATAAAATTGACAAGCAATCTATAGTTATAAAATCAATGTGGGTCTGTGTGAGTGCGATGTCCAGATGAATCTATCGCCTATAGACGTTCATTTTTCCTGAAAAATTATTTTACAAATTCTTGCCACTTTGTAGGTAGTTTTTTAACCATCGAAATCAAGAATTTTCTTAATGATGTGGCATCTAGAATGGCGACTGAGAGGAAACATCTGAGTGCAAAGGGTTAATATTTTCACCATAAGAAGTTAATACTACATCAGAATACACTATTTCAGAGGAGATTACTTATATTTTATTTTTAATGAACATCTATTATTAATAAGAATTTGGAAAACACTCTAGGAGAGGAGTATTGAGATTGATTCAGCGCATGTGCTTTGAACCACGGTCAGATGACGATGACATCCCCCAGTATATTACCCACTCTTAACTTCTAAACTATAACAAAATGAAGACCTTTGACCCTAAGGTTTTAACACGCATCAGGTCTACATAACACAGCCGATAATTAGCGCAATTGAGACTCGACCTCCATTCCGGACCTGAAACTGCCATCAGACCTTAGCTTAAACCTGAAATACTTGTCTTATTCATTAAATTCTACTTATAAAATTTTAGTCTGATAAATCAAATTAAAATGACATTAAACGAATGCATCACCATTATAAGATACTATTAGAACTCTTATTCTCTGAGAAGATCAATTCGTTAACCTTCCAGGGGGCGCGCCTGCGCAAATTTTACGACATCGTGCATCATATTACATTAATATATTGTGTTGCTTTGCAAATATAAATGCTACTTTTGTGTTATCTGTATTTATTAGCTTTATACTACACAAAGATTATATAAATGAAGATTGTACTTAAGTATAAAAAAGAACGATATGAGTATGTAATGCGATGCACACTGCAAATATCTTTTGCATATGCGCTCCCGCTGGAAGGTTAAGCATCCATTTCATATGCTGGTAAACTATTCACATGAGAGGACATTTCAACGTCAGGGATTAGAACGTCCGCAAGGACCAATTTGGCCTTCATAACAGGAAAGTCTCCTTCTATAACTAATTTCGGCTTTATTCACAGCGTTCTCTTCAAGCGAAATAATTATTGACGGAAGCGGCGGTAAACACAGAGACATATGATCATTGAATTAGTTTGCATGATGCGAGACTCCACTGAAGAATTCAACTTCAACAAGGGTCGAATAGGGAATTTTTGTTTCGAACGTATAATTATTTTAATATCTAAAGATAGGTTCATAGATGGAAATTATATTAAAGAAATTTTAATAAATTAAATGACTGATTTAAGGTTGTTATACCAATAAAAGTAAAATGCAGAAATTCAATCGATTTATTTTTGAAACAATCTTAATAAGTCGTCAAAAAGACAATTGCACTAATTTGACAAAAGTCTTGTTGTCTTGCTTGTTATTGTTTTCGTTTCTTACATTCTCGTATACGAAGATAAAGTATTGTAATCGTAAAAAAAATTTGACACCCAGATTTTTATGAATCTCCTCGACGCCAAAAATACCATTTTTCGAATTATGTTTGTCTGCCTGTCAAAGCTCATCATCGGGCACGAAGAAGACAAATGAAATTTTAAATGTTGCTCTTGCACCAGAATTTTTGTAAATGTGTTTACTCGGGATGAAATGCGTCAGCAGAAAGAATGCCTGTTTATCCGTCCGCAAACACGTCAAAACGATAGCTCATAAATGCAACTAACTTGATAGATTTATTTCAACATAATGTTTAGTTATCATAATTGTAGTTCTGTATCAAATTTTGGAACTAATCCACCAGAGATTAAAATTTATAAGATTTTTTAAATTTATTAATGTTTCATTTAGAAATGTTTCTTTCTGATATACAATGATGTTGGGATATTAGAAATATATCAATGGGGGAGGAAAATGTTTTGAAAAATCTTTTTCAAATGAATGGGAGAATTAAAGGAGTAATTCTAATGTAGCGGCTTTATCTTTAATAAAATAACTGTCTCTATCTGTAGGAACTGCAACTACAAAGAAACATAATTGACCAATCTGTACTTACTTCTAATAATTCCGATTGGTATATTTACGCCTAAATCTGAATATCTGAATCTGATATCTTGAAAGGTTATTTATAAATACATTTCTTTTAAATGTAGCATCGGTTACAGATTACACAGACAACTAAAAAAATTTTGGTAACTGGAATTCTTAAACTTATTTTGTCTAGATTGACTGTGCTGGTTTCCAAATATAAAAGCAGTTTTTTTCCGATTGTTTCTTCTTCTTGAGATTCAGTTTATCTGAATTATGAAATATTTAAAATTTTATAGAACAAATTACCCCCGGAACTGACGAATCACATGAAGAGAAAAGAAGGAAAGATTTTATCATCTGTTCTTGCAGATGAAGTCGTATGATTGAAAGAAAGAAGAAAACGACAGCTTAGATTTGGTCATGAAGATTATTAGTTTTTAAGAACATAGATGATTTGTGTGGATTTCACATAGATAACTTTCTTCTTGTTCAGCAAGGGATCCAATAATTATTCTTGCAGCTATGGGATAGTAGAACCAAACAATGACAATGAATAAGCTGAGATTGACATACGAGCGAAAACACGGTTGTTGGAGAAAGATTTGTCATTCGTGAACCCTTAGTCAGATGAGACAGATTCATCTTTCCACCGCTGCATATAAAGCTGGGGATAATGAAACAGATTATGAAAGCTCTTGATCAAAATAGCCCTTGGTCCCTAAATAAGTGCATTAATACTTAAAACTATAATTTTTGATGATATTCAAATTAGAGAGCTCAAAAACGACCTTCATTTTATGGATTCCATGAATCAGACAGAGCGAAAAGTGTGAATCTCATCTGTCCTTGTAGTCGAGAACTTTTTTCAAGCATAAGTCTGCTGTTAACAAACTGTGTTGATTTAATTAACAGCATGCTGAACACTTCGGAGACCTTGATTGTAATCTATATATAAGAGAAAGTCACTCCCTGACTCATTACTGAATCTCCCAAACCACTGGGATTAGAAATTCGAAATTTGGCAGGTGGTTGCTACTTGAGTAATAGGTGTTCACCGAGAAAGGATTTTACGAAATTTTAATTAGAATATTAATTAATTAAAAATTACCTTAAATTTATAACTTCGGATCATATTATCATACACACACATTTTATCATCTTAAATTTAAAAAATTTGCTTTTCAATAATAACAATTTCCAGCAATGATTATATTGTTGTCGTCTGCACCTCCAACGATCTTATTTTAAAAAAAACTGAGAACTGATCAGGGTGCGCTACACTATGAAAGCTATTTCTGTCGATATTTTGGGACGTAATTTGATAAGCCTTTTGTAAATAGATATGCTGGCTTTGTACTGTAGAGGAATTCTATAAAGCTTCAAAAACAAAACGGAATTTGTAATTGTTTGGGATTCCGATGTAAAAACTCACTCCAGAACTGGAATTCCTACTCAAGAAAGAAGTTTCAACTGCAACTTAATAGTAAAAACATCATATATTATGAACATTAGTTTACAGAAATAATAATTTAGAATATTCTTACTACGATAATGTAGCTCTAAATTGTAAAACACAAATTTGACATTTAAGACGTATTGTCACATTAAACACAGATGAAAATACCAGTTTTATAAGATACAACACAGTAGTAGTTCAATCTGTCCTTCTGCTTTGTCTCTCTAAAAAATGGCCGACACGGAAGAACAACATCGCTTTTCAGTTTAGATTTAGCCCGTTCACCCAAATTGTTCTCAGAAGTACGCATTTCTTCTCTCTTTCATATTCTTTTTGTTGCACGAATTTCTTCTTTCTTTTGTATCCTTCTTTTATGAATACTTCCTAATTCTTTTGCATTTCTTTTATAGCTGTGGTCTACATATTGATTAAATGGATTTTTTATCCTCCTCTACCCGACATTGAGAGTAAACAAAATATGAAGTATGGATGTAGAAATTGTTGTGATTAATAGATTACAGATCCCTTGCAGAATATTAAAAAAACGTGGCGACGGCGCATGTCTCTTTTCCTCCCTGTCCTATCTGGTATACGGTATTTCATTGATAGCATTGCGACTCATGTGTGCAAGAACTTGAAAAGCTTCAAGGGCTTTATACAATGGCTGTGTGGAGTTACTTTATGATACTAAATGTCAGTACCTCAATGAAATGTCAAGCCCTGAATTTTTCATTATTTACAGACTGTGTTTCCATTTCGTGCACCCAGTGTTGCGCAAGAAAATAACACGGCGGTGCTCAACATTTCGTGAGTAAATTAGTTATAAAGTAGAGAAAGATGAGAAAAAGAGATATTTAAATCAGATTTCTTTTCTACCTTACTGATATTGTAAATTATATCATTAACTTGATAATTGTCTTGCGTTTTTCTGTTGCTTAAAATTCATTCAAAACTTGATCACTTGCTTCTAACGGTGGTTGGAAATTTAAATATTGATTTCCTTTGTATCATTCTTAAAAATTATTAATAAGCTAACTTTCGGCTGTTTTTAAAAATTGTTTGGGACAGCGTAATTTTTTTGAGAAACTACGAGATCTTGAAAATCTTTCAACCAACGATGTGTTTGTCAGATAGAGTGTATGATCTCAAGGCTCTCAACCTCCGGCCCATTGCAGTTTTTTTCAGGTGGACTTTAAAATTTTGATTTACCTCTAAATAAAATGCGCCAAAAGGACTTATTTTTAATTTTTGTATACCTGAAAATCTTTCATGCAGCAGATATTCTAATTTTTATTAAAAATAAATGTGCAGAAGATTTGTTGTTTTTGTGTTGGACTTCCGTCGAGTGCTTATCTATATAAATAAACTGAAACATCGCAATTTTTAATTAAATTTCATGTCATTCTTCACAATTCCATTCTCATTTTTAAAAATTAAATTAATGATAACGTATGGTGAAAACTGACATTCAGCTGTTTTTAAAAATCGTTTGGTTCACTTGATATGTCCATTTAACTAAACGTTTCAGACGATAAAAGGATTTTATTTGTTTTAATATTTCATATAAAAGTATTTTTTATATTAAAACTATAAAGGCGTGGAAGCATTTTTATCCCGAGAAACAAGGTACCAGTAATGTGTTACTACGCGGACGAAGTCGAGGGCATCAGCTAGTGGTCATAAAAATATGATTCAATCTAAATATTCCAAAGCACTTCTTTGGTCAACTTCAGCGTGTGACCTCGAATTCTAAATAAAATAACGGCATGCATGTGGCCGTACTGCACATAAAATCAACCGTCATGTGCCAAACATCATCACTTTGAAGTGGCATTGAAGCTAATTGAATGACGTGCCGTCTGAGGTTATGTTCTAGACATCTTCATTGTGGTTCCATAATACAGGATGTCTCAAAGAGTCATTTACAGACTTAAAGGGAAGGTCAGTTCTACAAGAACTAGACGACGACGAGAGATAAATTTGTAGGTGGAGTACTTGGGCGCTATGGCCCGCTACCTCCAGGAAGATAATACATGATTAAAAGTTACATTGCATGCGTGGGAGTAATTAGTATAATAGGAAGTTAAGATGCCTAGTGGTTTATTAGCATAGAGGGGTGGCTAGCACCATGTATCAAAAAGTGGAGAGGAGAAAAGAGGGAGGGAGGGAAAGTTAAAAAAACCTGTAAGGCAAAAAATATTAGTGTTCCCATTTACAATACTATGGAGAGAGTTACGTACCTTTTAGGGGGGAATGGAGTTTTTGTGAGTTTATACCTCGTTTCCTACCAGAAGGTTGACTCGTCGTTCGTCCTGCTTTCACTGTGTCTCTTCACGTCTGGCAGGCCACCGGCCGGTCGGGGGGGGGGGGGGCAATATCCTTACGTGTATCGCTTTCTCACTTCAGTCCTGAGAAGGACCGGTCAAGCCACGTACCACTGCGTATCCGAGGTAGTAGCCGTCAGCAGTTTTTACCTGAGTAGTTGGCTCCCTTTTTCCTGGGGCTGGCTGGATCGTAGTCCGGGATGCTTTGAATTTCTGCATTGGCTGAGTTATCAATCTTCTTAGAAAAAAGTCTTAGCAATTTTAAGTGTATGTTCTGCTATGGTTTGTAGGTTAAGGTCTTGTTTGCATTGGAACATGATGAGAAAAAAGATTCACTATTAGTAAAATGAGAAAGAACAACACCTTAAAAAGTGCCACGATCATCACATTGGCGCAGTCGACAGGATGGATAACCACGGAATGCTGTTTTGATCTGCTTTTTTTTTTAAAGAGCAAAATGCTTCCTTTCGCGAGGAAAGAGGAGCTGATCGTTGTCGCCGAGGAAATTGTCGAAACAGTTACGCAAGAAATGAGAGAAATTATTTTGAGTAGCAAAGCCTACAAAACCGATCCAGAATCGTTGGAAAACTTCATGAGCTCGATCGTAGAGGCTAGAAAGCGGAAAGAAGAACAAAGCGATAAGTTAGAATTAGAAAATAAATTAGAATTCAAAAAATAAAATTAGAGAAAGCGAAACTAGAGGCTCAGTTAGCGATAGAAAAGGCTAAAATGGACAAGGAAGTAGAATTAGAACGTATAAGCTTAGAAAAAGCGAAAATAGAGCGAAAGCTTGCGAATTGATCCCGATGTAATAGTTTTAACTGTGTTGAAAACTATATTCATAGTGTTCGTATTTTAACGCTCTCGATTCATAAAAGAGCGGAAGATTGGAATCTATTCTTTGCATCGTTAGAAACATCCTTCAATACAAAAAACGTACCGGATGAATTCAAGGGAGAAATTTTGTTAAATTTAATGGGGGGAAGAGCAACTAATATATTAATCTACATTAAAGAGGGGGACGTGAAAGATTATAAAAAAATAAAGAATACTGTATTGCGAGAATTCGAACCAACCCCTTTGGCTTGTTTGCAAAATTTTCAAAAGGCGAAACGTTTACAGAATGAAACACATGTCCAGTTCGCTTCGAGATTGGCGACAGGGTGGGAACAATATTGCACATTACGCGATGTTAAAGATCTCGAGACACTAAAAGAACTAATTGCTAGTGACAAATTATATCAATCTCTCGATCAAGAAACTGCCACTCATGTAAATCTGAAACAAGAGCGAGACTGGCTTAGGTCTTTGATGCTTGGAAAGGGATGTTATTTATTCTTTACATCAAAAAATAGATCGTTTTCAGAAGTCCATTCGGATTCTCATAAGTATAGCGCAAATAAGCACAAATCGCGAGAAGAAACTAGGCATTTTATTCCTCCTCATTCTAGAAGGGACGGACCAAAACTTAAATCAAAAGATAAAGAAACAAAGAAATTAGAATGTTATATTTGCGGTGAAAACCATATGGCTCGGAATTGCAATAAAAAGTATTCCAAACCGGATACGAAAAGAAAAGAAGCGGTCGTAGCGAAAGTAAATTCCGATTTCTTAAAACCCGATGGGAATATTCATCCACTAACGCTTGTAACGTTTTAAGTGGAGGGAAAAGAAATAGATTGCATTTTGGATTCAGGAACTAAAGTGCTCGCAATAAATTCCGCCTAGCTGAATAATTCAGAGTTTTGACTATGGGAAAATAGCGTTT
This sequence comes from Araneus ventricosus, assembly GCA_013235015.1. Lineage (NCBI taxonomy): Eukaryota > Metazoa > Arthropoda > Arachnida > Araneae > Araneidae > Araneus > Araneus ventricosus. The sequence goes on from BGPR01011989.1 coordinate 44,307, forward strand.
GGTGAAAATGTCGCAGCAAAATTAATTAAGTCGACTATAACTCTTCCAAATAAAACGTCGTTAAATCATCCACTCGAATGTATAATAGCGGTTACGGATAAGCTAAATGTCGATGCGTTGATTCCACTATCGTTATATGAATCTTTATGCTCATTAAATAAAGAAAATGTTTGCACTTGGTAGCAGATAAAAGTGAATTTCTGGAAAATTGCTCTCATGAGGAGAAAAATGAAAATGACTCGGCGTGGAGTGAAAATATGAATGATTCTAACGATTCTAACTTTTATTCCGATGCTACAAAATTATAACAGGAGCAAAAAGAGTGTTTGTCTTTAGAAACCGTTAGGGAGTAACTAACGCAAAGCAAGGGAAATTTTATATTAATTGAAGGATTAATTTATCACAAAATATTACTACATTAAAATATGGTGCATTACTTTTACTACCATGGTGGGCTTCTGAAATGCGAAAAAAATTATTATAATGCATATAGTAATGGAAATCATTTTAAAGAAAACTGTTAACAGCCCCAAATATTTTATATTGCTTACGACGATTTATTTGTTATATGAATCTCTATTAATAATAAAAGTGAATATGCGTCGGTTGGTGCTCTACATTATACAGTTGGATCTAAAGTTACCAAATTCAGCACTATGTGTTTTGGATGTGGATGTTTTTAAAAACTTCTATTTCTGTACAATAAAAAATATGAAGGTTAAAAAAATTTTTACATACAAGCAGTTTTTCTTATTTCATTTTCATTTGTGTTGTTATATTCAAATCAACATTTACTAACCTCAGAAAATAACAGTTTAATTTCGAATGCTACTGCTACTACGTAATTTAACCGTTTAAAACTTGAAAGCCCGAGAATACTCGTACATCGAAATATTGTATTTTTTTTTCATAAAGCTAAAATTTAACCATTAATTAGCTTTATAATTTTACACAAAAATTATGTTACATCTCAAGTATTCTATGCTTTCGGAGATGAATGAAAACAATAGCCCCTTTCCAAAACAGAAGGGATCATCTTATTAGATAGCAAAGAAAATTATTCAGTAAAGTGGTTATATTAATACTATAGTTGCATATTTAATAGGGCAACTTGGTTGTATTCGTGACACGAAAGAGAAGCGGAGCTTCTACCACCGGGTAATTCTAATCCAACTGCATTACAGCTCCCAGAAGCGTTACCAAACCACTTGAATAAATGGACTCTTTCGTCCAAATCTAAGCACAGGGTCTATGAAGCATTGTAAAAAGTCGTGAATTAGTTAGCCGTCTAAAGCTGTACAGTACCGATTTACCATACCACTTCATATTGTCCGTAAAATGAAAGCTGAATGAATCAACAGGTATTTCGTTTCAGAGCTGACTGCATCTATTTTAATGTTACCTTGTAAATAGTAATAAATATGTGTCTAGACTTTGTTTCTAAATATTTATTTTGGCTTTTAAATTTCGGCTTATAAATGCAATACTTTTGGCGAGGTCACATTATTATTAGTAAGAAAAAGAATCACTGAGAAGCTCTGCGACCGATTCAGCACATGGCCTTTACGAAATGATACATACACGCTATATTGTAATGTACAAGAAAGTAATAAGAATTTAAACATTCAGAAGGAATGAAACACATGCAGGCACATACTTTCGCGGGGTTAATTAACGTTTTAGAATAAATAACATTTCTGTTGCATCCTGTTACAATATGTCTGATCCTAGTGTTTTTAAATGAGGACGAAGATATAATGAGGCTTGAAATATTTAGACATTGGATTACAAGGTATAATATTGTAGAAGTCATCCAAAATTATAGATTTAATTCAGCTTTATTATAGCTTTAAAAAACCAAAAATGTTGGCTATATTTATCATTCATTAGATTAGCATCACGCTTCCGGATAGCTATCTGGATCTTATAATTTTCAACTTAATTCAGATAACCAAGACTACATGCAGGCTAGTATTTCATTTACTAACCTACGCTCTGCACAGCGAGAGAGCAGATGACTACTGGACAATTTTATGTGCAGCAAAGTCAGCGGATATTTGTTGAAATCGAATCTTAATCTTCCAGTCTAGGAATCAAGACTGTCACCAGATAACAGATTGAAGCTGAAATAATCTAAGCAGAGTGTTCAGAAAGGTTGTTTACAAACATAATGGTAGGTCGGGCATATAGAATAAGGGGTCTATTCTGGTACCCCCGGTTGGGTTGGGAGAC
>BGPR01011990.1:0-46538 GCA_013235015.1 Araneus ventricosus
GCTACGTAATAAGCATGCAAATTAAAAAAGTAAAGCTGTCTCGTGCTGATCGCGTCACATTAGCCATGTAGTTTACTGAAGTTCAAGGAAGTAGATTGTTATATGGTTCATAGTATTTATTGTGTAGTATACTTGCGCTTGTATGTAGAAGCAAAGAACGTAGTTCTTTAATAATTGGGGAAACTGCCGATTACTATTTTGTTGGAAAGAGTTCGGTTTGCTTTTTTAAAAAAGTAAAGGCTTATTCTTTTATTCTTTAACTCTATTGTGACTTTTCGGACGCTTTTTCCAATCTAAATCCGCATTTAAGCTTTTATAAGAATAACATCCACTAATTAATGACATTCCTAAGTAACGAAGGTTTAATGTGTTTTGTGGTGAAATTTCGTAGAAATACTTCATTCCTCTTTTACTGCAGATTCCATTTCTTTAACCTGAGGTATTTTTTTCTATGATGGCGATTGGTGTCGGAAGAATACGCGATATGATTAGGAAAAGCGATACAGGAATTGATGAAAATTGAAAATGTGGCGGATGACCTGATCGAGATAATCCGGACAAGTCGGCGAAGGTGGAGAGATCGAGCTGCTACCGTTTAAGTACTCTGCTGGGGTTTTGAAAGTAAGTTCATGCAACTCGTTTCTTCAACCAGTTTGTGCTGTATGCAATATGTGTATTTTTAATTCAAGAAGAGATTTTTCCTTTCGTGTACTTGCAATGAAATATATCGTAATCGAATAATTTTGACCTCGAGCCTAGAAGAATCTCCACCCCTCGACAGCAAAACTAACTTTTAGGAATTGCATCTTACATGTGGAACACGAATGCTAAAGACGGATTAAGATTGGTATATATCTAACACCGAAATTTGAGGTTTTATTGCATCTGCACGAATCTGTCCTGAAGTCCACTTGCCCACCCGTAATAACCAACTTCCGGAATGTCACACCCTAGGAAGGCGAAATTTGGATTTCATTGCCACAATTGTAGGTCTTTATCCCATTTTGTGCCAAAAAGCTTGTCGATACCTCCGATATTGGAGGGAAGACTAAAGGACCGGAATAGAGCGAGTTGTGTAACTGTTTAAGCAACATGGCCGTAAAATGTCTAAATTAAACTTTCAAACTTCGATAAATGCCAAAACGCCAAAGATGTCTGTTGAGCTGTGTGTGTAAATCAAGCATTCGTATTTTATCTGGAAGAGGAAGCATCTTTCTGTGGTCCATCTGAATTAATCTAGGCACGAGTTCTGTTTGTGCGAAATTCAATTCCCGGGTTATTAGCTGCGCTCGATCTCTGATTGTATTAAAAATTAAGGCTTTTTTTGTAATGATGGTAATAGTGGGTGAACTGTGGTTTTATGGCTTTGATAAGGTGATCGAGCATTCAAATAGATTCTCGAGGTAGTTTCCAACTCGCATTCCTGAAATAATGAAATGCGACGGAAGTGTGTACTTTCATATTCTACTGTACAAAGGGTGCATGATCGCGTAACTTGTCGTAAACCTGCTCCAGGTTTTAGCTTTGGGGGGGTTCAGATCCAATACTTTGACTCCTCGCATTTTAAGAACTTAAATTGGAATTTTACTAAAATTTTACTAGAAAAATGTATGCGCAGAAGAGCCTACTATTATATCTGAAATCTTACTTTTGTTTGCTTACATTGACGCAAATGATTCTTTCCTATACATACGCCTGTTTCATTCCTAAGTAATTCATGTTCTATTCTGGGAATGAAATGTTCTATAGCACTTGAAAATGGAGGCTTCGAACATCTGCGCTCACAAATTAAGAACATCCTCCCCAGTCAATCTGTTTCAACCTTTCCTCGATTCTGCTATCCACATTTTAGGACCATGATACCGTTTTTCAAGGAGAAAAGTAAACTGGTATAATTCAGTTTCTAAGGCCCGCTGCAGCTGTGTCGGACAAATCACAAAGAAAAATATCGAGAAATGTGACGAGCAGCTTGAAGTGATAAACAGACACTGGGTGCATGGTTCCTGCAGAGCAAGAGTATTGCTAATGAGTTGTTTGATTACTTTTGTTAGCATTTCCCTTTTAAATCGCAGATGTGTCGACCATTGCTCTGGGTCTGGTGGTAGGTTCATCTTACAAAGTGTCGAACCGATACCATCGCTGCACTTCAGGCTGTTAATGGATTTTCTTCCTTCCTACTCTTTCGGTTGTGCTTAATCTATTTATCCGACATAAATTGGAAGTGTCGGAGGGATCTTATAGAGGTAAAAATTATCGTTATAGACGTTCGGATGCAACTAAAGAGGATTATCGTTGCAGGAGGTTACGAATACATTGGTCCCGGTATGGAATTCCATTTACTCAAAGAAAATATTGCTATAGGAGGTTTGAATGTTATATACGGCTTTCTACTGTATTCGTTTCATTATTATAGATTAGATGCAAAAGAACCAAGGGATTTCTTTGTTATTGAAATTTTCACATTTTAAATTTGTGTACTCCCTTTGTATTTAGTAAACAAGAATAATCTTTTAGTATTTAGATTTTTCTAGATGTTATTTAAAAATTTTCTTACAATCTCTGTTCATCAATGAATGCGCTTCTGAAGTTTCTTGGATTTTTTGATACTCCAGCTACAGTATATTAATATTGGCATTTAACCATCACCGCCTCTAACTTTGCCTAAAAAAAAGCAAGTAGGACGTAAGGAAAGCAGGAATGGAAGATTAAGAAAAAATAATTACAATAAAAAATTGAAGAGCCTGTGATCAGTTAAATGCTAACGCTAACACTTTGCAGATGTATATTGAAATAAATAGGTTTCAAGTACAAGATTTTAACGTAAAATATTGCAAATCTTTTCCCAATAGGACGTCGGTATCTGAATTTTGGATAAGAGATTGCGCCTTATCTCAAACCGCCGAAATGAAGAGTCGATAAGATGTGGTGCAGCGGCTGTGTCTCCACGAAATGGTCAGTTAACCACTGATCCTGTAAATTGATTATGCTGAGTGTTTACTCAAAAGGTGGAGTCTTCTGAAGGTTACTTTACAGGCAAGGAGCATTATTGTCATTCTTAAACTTCGTTATTGCTTGTAAAGACATTTTGATGTATTGGGAATATTTGTTCAGATTTTTGATCAAAATTGCACCATTTAATACAGGATATTGGTTATTCCCTTCTTGGAAATATTTTGTTTATGAAAACTAGTTTATATTACATTATCCTTTACTCTTACCCAACCTCTAAAATGCCTTGTTTTAAAAAAATGTGTTGATCTTTATTTTGAATAAAACATGAGAAAAATACTTACAAATCTTATTCTGTTTTAAGTATGCTTACGGCTAAAAATCGGTTTCCTTACCAACTAACACTGGGCTTTTAAAGCTGAGATAATTTCCACGATAATCTCTGCTTAATATTATAGTGAATTTTAAGTTCAGGAGCTAAGGATGAGGAATTCCTTCAACATTGCAGAATAAAATATTGCATTTCCCAAGTGCAAATATGCAAATTCAAGGATAAACATCTTTTTTAAATCGGCACTAAAGCTGCCATCTATATGTTGGAAATTGATATAATATCAAAGCATGTATCCTATTGGCAAACCAGGCATTGGATCTTGGTCTTATTTTCCAAATTTTGAGTTTGTTGCTTAAATGAGTGCCGGGCATTTAAGGGTCAATTACTTGCCTAACTATCATTCCTAAAACTCCACTCTGGCAACCATGTATTGATGGGGTAGCTTGTGGATTATTATGAAAGTTTAATGAAAAAGTAGGTACCTAATGTTAAAATTTAAATTAATATATATATTGAACAATTTGGCTACTCACATTACACGCAATAATATGCACATTATTAGCTATTGCCTCATACAATTCACCCACCTTTTGCAGACCTGGAAAAAAAACTTGGCCGCTAAAAAAAATAAAACTGAATACCTAAGATACATTGCGTTTCTTTTTTTAAAAATAGAATAATCAAAGAAAGCCAAAATTAATTTTTAAATATTTATTTATTCACAATTAATTAAAAGATTATTAATGCTAAATTTAAATTAATCGTGTTCAAGAATATCGACATAACAAATTGTTGTAACATGCAATACAACCATACATATATAGAAAAGAAGTAAAATATTCACATAAATACAAACGCTGCGGTTTTCAATGCTTAGAAAATTAAGAAAAATGGATTATACTTTGTCGTAACTACATTATATCGCTGCAAAATAGGGCACAAAAAACATCTTTCCGGGAAACGATAAAATACCTATCCAATTTTATTCGAAAACTTGGTGTGACAATTTGATGAAATTGCAGAGTCTTCTATTACCGATTGAAATTCCATGCTACACGAGCACTATTTCTGTTCATACATTGAACTCCTCTTCTCGACAGGAGTGGTAAAAGAAAAATCGGACCTCCACACACAGATTAGATTTTCAATAACTGATATATTATACTGAATGTGTTGTCTCACACAAGCATATTTCTTGGCTTCCATTCAAAATGGCACAGCGTCTTATTGTAGAGGCAATGATGATAAAAATTCGTTATTTTTTTTACAGCACTGTCGCAATACTCAAGCATTTTCGAATAGTTATTTATTCTCAACGTGAACTTGAGTCATACTAAATCAGAATTTTTTCGATCATAATCGATACTGCAGAAATTCAAACCAATCTACCGTTTGAAGCAAACATGCCTTTGCAGTGCGACGTCTGTCAAGTATTCAGAACTAAGAGGCCTCCAACGCCAGATCGTCGTTTAAAGGTCGCTTTAGCACTCCGACGTTTTCTTCGAAGGCATTTTAATACTGTTCTGACGTTCCCAGTAAAACATTCAGATAAATTCTTTTGCTCGTCGACACACCTGAAAGGAAGAAAACCGAAGGAAAACTAACGGATTTGACCCCTAGGTGCGACCAGCCATGTCTGTATTTTAAAGTAATCTAATCTAGACAAAGAAAAATGCCTCCAGTGAAAGACTAGCCAAATAACGCCAAATCTATCCGGTGAAAACAAGATGGCGAAGAAATTATCCTGTTGCAAAATTTGAATTAAAAATTAAAGAAACCTTTAATGAAACAACAATAAAAGTTACATAAATACTATTTAAATCGAAAACAAAGCAAATAATTACAGTAAAATTCTAGATAATTAAAGAAACGGCTGTACCTTATCGCTTGAAATTTCAAAATTGTTAGATGCCACAAGAGGAGAAACTTAGTGGCGAAGAATTAAATTAATTAAAAATACTGACAAAACCGAAAAGATGTCGATGCAATATTTGGTAATCTAACACCATGACCATACATTTTTTAAAATTAAAATGGGCAGATTTATTTCCGATTTGTTCATTGCTTTAAACCTATGTGGTATGCAAGGAGTCAATTAGCGTATCTTTTGATATCGGTTTTAAGAACTGATAGTGATTCTGATACTTAGTTTCTGGTTTTAGCTCCATTAGATCTACTGCTTGAAGGGTGTATATGGGTGATCTGAATTTCAATGCAATAAAGTATTATTGAAAATTACATAAAATTTTAAAAGAAAAGGCAAAAAGTAACACTGACAGCTTTTGATAGGGTAATTTTTTTCATAGGGAAATATTTTAATTTCCTTGGAGAATTTTTTTTCGTGTTTTGAAAAGCCAGATAAATGTTGCTGTTTCTTTGCGACACTAATGGTGAGTAATTCAAAATTATTGTCTGTTTACAGCTATAATTTTCTAATCAACAAGATATAAAAAATGAGATTCTGCAGAGTAGTAAAAGGGTTTGTTTTATTAAGCCGAGCAAGTAAATGGCAAGCGTGTTTTGAGTTTTGAAATTCTTGTCGATGAAATCTATCCGTTGTCACAACTGCGCCTTGCAGAGCGTGAAGTGAATGGTGCATCGAATTTGCTGGAAATTAGATGCGCGTGTGCAAATGAGGAAAAGTGGCAGCTGGGAAGAGTATTGCCGCAAGACTGTGAAAGAATGAATTTTTTCTTTGAACGCTGTCTGCGGAAGCCAGCAGGAATTAAATTCCCACAAACACCGGTCTGGCGTCCACAAACGTCTCAAGCAGCTACGATTGAAAACCGTACAAATTAATATGTGTAGGAACTGAAAGTGGATGACTTTGTCAAACATCTGGATTGTTTTGAGCAGAAATATGTCTTTAATTTTAAGAAAAAACACTGAATCGTATTGCTCCAACAAGCATTTTAAAGTTATAAAGGAAAAACTCTAAAATATCCACTAATTTTATTTAAAACCTAAAATTTGGTAAACCTTTCAAGGGCATCTACTCTTAAAGTCAAGCAAATGTAGACAACTGGGCTGATATTTCTAGGTCCAACAGTCTGTCCTGTAGCGTTCTAAATTTTTTTGAATCATGCGTTGGGTATTGTCAAGTTGATAATAAAGCCACATATGAAATCGGTTAAATCGTATTTCATCTGACGCGTTTCTGAATCTTTAACTCCTACGATTTAATCATCAAAAAAATGCATGAAATAACGGATGTTATCGCTTAATGTTTACGAGAATGAAACTGAATAACTGGACAAAAATTTACTGTGACTGTACCTGTAGAATTCTAAAGGCAAACAATATGCGATAATTATGCGTGATATTTGCTATCAAGTAATACAAGGGGATGCAATAGTGCCAGATTCAATACACCTGAAATATCTACCTAATTAAATCATTGGGTCATATTCAAAAGTTGCTTTAGTCGCAGAACAAGTGTGTTCAGATTCTACGGTATGCCATGAAAACCAATGGCGAGATCGACTTGTCATTTTACCGGCAAGGGGTTAATGCATCAGTGTGAGATTTTTAACATCTAGATGTATCGCTTGTCTGTATTTGATTTCTGCACATTGCATGATCTTGGTTTTGAAAAGTATAGGTGTAGGGATGTTTATGTATAAGCATCTCAGGTCCTTTTTTATTTTTCTCCCATCTGAAATCGAAGCTCTGTTTAGGCCTGCATGATGACTGGTCAATCTTCGTTTTCCAGTGTGCTGAAGAAGTACATCGATGCAAATTGCTTCACAACCCGATTCAAAAAATGTGCTGTGAAAAGATCTTGAGAACAACTGGCTGGGATGCGATAACCGTGACTCCTGGACGGGTTTCAAGGAGCCCAGACGGTGAGTTCCAAATAATTCTATTATTCAATGGCTTTTTTACTTCGCTAGAAGGAAGGTGAAGGTTCGAATTTCTCCAAACTCGGTGTTTTAGGGTTACCCTAGGCCGAAAAAATACTTATTTTAGGCTTTTATTTTTTCTTGCTTATGAATCTTTTAAACTCCTCTTTTTATATACTTCCTGATAGTCGAAATTTCAGAATTTGTACAATTTGTATTTTAAAAGTAAGAAAACGGTCCATTTTCAATTTAGAAACGTAACTGGGTGAGGTACCCATTAATTGTTCTGATTCTATACCACTACAACCTCCTGGTAGTGATTTAAGGGAAAAAATGATTACTAGATTCTATAATAATTCAATGAGAAATTAAAAACTGAAAAGAACGATAAAGACGAAACGCTTTTTTCAAAAAAATCTGAAAACAAACTTCAGAACCGCGAGGCGTTAGAAACGATACACAAGGAAATGACCGCTTAAGGATTTTATCCGGGAGTTGACTCAAGGTCCTAAATGCCGAAGGTTTTCAAGGCAAATTAATTTGTCCTATAAGCGTTTAAGCCTACAACAAATATTGTAAATCTATAAACTTTCATTAAAAATCAAATCGTAAAGATCCCCTCAGGGGCACATCTTCTCTAGATGACGGGCTTCACGACCCCTGAGGTACCCTAGTGTCTGGTCTCCTTCTGGTTTTTCCTCTCCTTGAGTTTTTGCTTTTTTCCTTCCTTCCCTCGAGGGTAGCGAGGTGGAGCCTCCCATGAGAAGCTGCTGCCACTCTGTTGTTTCCTGCTTCTCATGGACAGCAAACATACCCCCCACGTGTTACACAAAGTGTGGCAACCCATTGATTGACGGTGGTACATTTTGGTCCCTGGTGTATCAATCGGTTGGTAATCGTTTCACTTGGCTGGTCTCGTCTAAGGGGACTGCTGACAGTGGTCAACTCTGGGACTCTGCGTTAAGGGGTGGTGACGTTCCTGGAAGTGACCCTTTAGCGTATAGGCCCTCTGGCTAGCACAAGGCAATTGAGGCTGGGGATACCCAGAGCCAGCAACTGCCTTCCCTTTGCGGCCTCCATGGTGGGCGGTGCCGTCGGGGCCCGAACTCATCTCATCGCATGGGTTCCTTCTGCAAAACAAACTGACTCTAATACTGACTTGGGAATCGAATGAATTGCCAAAGGCTCCTTCCAAAATTCCTGTACTTCATAAATGAAGAGGGAAACCAAGAATATAGTTCTCTTTCCTAACTAAAAAAACACATATATACCTTTTGCTGAAAATGTACAATTGTAAAAAATGAAATCTGGTGATTTACTGGTAGAATCTTCACTCGGCAATCTGAAATGCAACTCTTGTCCATCACAAAATTTGGTGATATCTCCAATTACAGTCTCTGCTCCATGGATGCATCTCAACTACACAAGAGGAGGATGTCGAGTGACGAGTTTTACGGTTAGTGACTGGAATTTGTATCGGAGCTTGAGGTTCAAAAAAAAGTGATTGCAGGACGCCGCATCACTTTGAAAAGAGATGCACAACCATCCCTAACTCTGTCATGTCATATTAACGTCTGACACACCAGTTCTCCTGAAAAATTACTGCCGGTTATATTTCAGTTGTGACATCCGTCCTTATGATATCAAACTTGCTCCGCTGTTTGGGTAACAAAGGATTTGGGCAATACCAAAACAGCATGCCGTGGATCCTCTGTCTCATTGTCCCTACAATTTGAACCGGGACACGAAGAACAATTTGTCAAAAAATCCGGAAAAATGCTTTGTCTGTAAGGGAAATCATGTCATACTCAAAAAACTTGTCCCAAATGGAAAATAGAAAAGGAAATTCAACTAAAGTGACCAGAAATATATTCCACCAGGAAGCCCAAAATTGTACACATGATCGAACTCAAAAACAAACCATTCGTACTCTGCAGCTTTGAAAACGATTAAAAAACTCCAGACACACCTCTCTGAACCAATTCAAATCTAACAGACACGATAGTTCCAAAACTCTACTTCTGCAGAAAAAATGAAGAAACTATTACGGTAAAATTATCAGACTGGTTAGCATTACTTAAAGCTCATAAACTCTCTGAAAAGGAAAAAACAAAGACAAAAAAACAGGAATTTCTCTAAACCGGCTCCAAAAACAAGCGCCAAAGAAAGACCACACAAATTTAATGGGAAAACTCAAATGAAAACGAAATCAAACTCTAACAAAAAAACAAAAATCTCAAAATAAAGAGTCCGAGAGACCAGACATCGGATAATTCTATATGAAATGAGCTTAGTGAGGAGGTTAATTTAGCCTTTAAGTCTCCAACACCATCGACTCCAATTTTAAATCCAAATTTTTAAAAAACCCAAGTAATGGCACTAAAAATTGTTTCTTGAACTGCCACAAGGCTTGCAAACCTAAAGAGGACATCAAATCGATAATTAATAAATTTTTTTGACCAGTTTGTTTGGGTTTAGGAAACTTATCTGAAACCTAATTTGTCTGCCAAATTCATTCAGTGCTTATATCACACAGAGAAATGACTTTCAGCAAGGTTTCGGAGCATCTGGAGTGTGGCCTGCCTAACTTCACATGCCAAATACCTTCCAAACCAATTCCTTCTAAACACATACATAAGCAGTAGCCATACAAATTCAACCTAACTCGTCGAATAACAATAATATGCTACTTGTATCTCCAGAGTTCATATTGAGAAGACATATCTTGATGATCTAATCTGGCAACTCCTTGGCCCTTTTTTTTCTTGTTGTATGATTTTAATGGCCATAATTCTTTGGGGTAGTACTGACACAAATCCAAGAGGATGCCAAATTGGAAAACTCTTGTTGAGTGACCACGGTCTGTGCCTCTTGAATGACAATAGTTATACACACTTCTCTATCAGGCTTCGTACTCTTTACATGTCTGACCTTGCCATATGTTCCTTCCCTTCTGGTTCCATACTGGAAATTTTCAACCTGTACAAATCTTTTAATAGCGATCATCTTCCAATCGTACTAACATATGTAAAAAATGACTTTCCATTCCTAAAAAAACGACCAGTTAAATACATATCTTTGAAAAAAGCAGACATTTCCATTATTGATCCCTTGTTAATTAACCAAACATGGATCAGACAAAGATTCTAATAGATGTTGCAGTTAACACAATTACTGATTGTATAACTCATCAGCTGATAACAGTATTCCCAAAATCATCAGGGAACATTCCCAAAGCTGTGCAGAGCTTCTGAGGTAAGATACTGAATGCGACACTTGCCAAAAACAGCTTGAAAAGGCTTGGGTATAACTCGTGGAGATATCCTACTCATACAAGTCAATTAAATTTAAAAAAGGCGAGAGCGCAAATTCCTCAACGGAAGACGAAGTATATGAACATGCAACATGAATTCCTATGTAAACTCCATCACTAGACAGTGTTTCCTCGAAAATAGTTTGAGGACAAAGTAAGAAAAAATCTTCGGTTGTTATTCCATTACAGAATATATCGTTTTTAAATTATAGACAGGTTGCATTTAGATGCCAAGGGGTGGAAATGTAATAGTCAAACTTCTGTCTGAAATATCAGCGAATCTTCTTATCCAAATGATTTTATTGCTTTTTTAAAAATTGTAGCGAACAAAATCAGTGGATTTTCTGCCTTCATATGCAGAAGATTATAATTCTACCTTTTCCTACCATGAACTGAAAGATGCGCTAGAAATCCAACTACGTCAACATTCCCTGACCAGATCAAATTCTCATAATAACATCGCTTAAACACCTTGGTGAATCTTCTTTACTAACAATTCTACTTTGTTCAATAGAATCTGGCATTGAGAGAGGGTTTCCACTTTCCTGGCAAAGCTATTTTTGTACCCATCCCTAAACCAGGGAAGGACAAGCAAGACTGAATAATTATCGACCAATCCGCTTACGCTGCTAGGTTATTAGACATGGTTAGTGCCGACTGATGCATTTTGGAGAGGGTAAATGGTTTATCCTTCTCAAAGTGGATTTCGTAGAAGGCGAGGTACTATAGACAATTTATTGAAGTCTGAAAACGCTATTCGAGTACCTTCGTGCGCAAAACACTCCAGGTTGATATTTTTCTTGACATCGAAAAGCGTAATGATCGCACATGTATGATATGGAATTTTAAAAGATCTGTCTGACATTGGTTTAAAAGGAAACTTGCCACTTTTTATTAAAAACTTTCTACAGACAAGAATCTTCCAAATTCGCATTGGTACCATTTTATCGGATAATTTTAATCAACAAGAAGGCGTCCCACAAGGAAGTGTTCTAAGTGTGTTATTGTTTATCATCAAAATTAATGGCATTGTGTCAAAACTTCCTGCATATGTCCATAGTACGCTTTTTGTAGATGACATACAAATTCACTGCGCTGGTGATGACATGGGATTTATTCAAAGGCAATTACAAACGGCTATTAACAACATGACTGATTGGGCATCAAAAAATGGTTTTATTTTCTCGCCACAAAAGACAGTCTGTATGCATTTTTGTAGAAGGCGAGGATTACATCCAGATCCAGACTTCCAGTTAAATGGGTCACCTATTCCTATTGTGCAGGAGACTAAATTTTTAGGAATTATATTTGATACAAAACTAACATTTCGTTCACATATCAAACACTTAAAAACAAAATGCATCCGGACCTTAAACATCATGAAAGTCTTGTCGAGCACCTCTTGGGGTGCGGACAAAGTTTCGCTGATGAGGATCTATAGATCTCTTGTTCGTTCGAAGCTGGACTATGGAGTGCCAGTATATGGCTCTGCTGCCATGTCCACTTTAAAAATGTTAGACTCTGTCCATCACCAAGGACTTCGTATAGCTACTTAGGCATTTAGAACTACTCCAATTCCTAGTCTTCATGTCATAAGTGGTGAACCATCTTTAGAACTTCGACGCCACAGACTATCTCTCTCGTACTTTTATAAAATTAAGAGCGATGAGTCTCATCCTCAACATTACAAGGTTATAAACCCCATTTTTGGGTCTTTATTTTCAGTCAGACTATCTTTTACTCCAACTTTTGGCTTCAGAATTGGGGAAATCTTGAGGTACTTTGAAATTGAAGACTTCTCAGTGGTCTCAAATGTTGAAGATCCCCCTCCTTGGAAGGAGACGCAACTTGATTTTATTGACGATTTTTTACTTTTTTAAACCAAGTACATCGGATATAGTATTTCAGCAACATTTCTATGACCACAGGCAACACTATTCTGATTATATCCCTATATACACCGATGGTTCGAAATCTGACAATCATGTCGGTTCGGCTGCTGTTTTTCCAGATTTCACAATCGCTGAGACACTTCACCCTTTCTGCTCTGTTTACACATCTGAACTCTATGCAATCTACTTAGGGCTTTTGAAAATTAGTACATTGAATTTTAAAAAAGCCATTATTTATACAGATTCTAGGAGTGGCATTAATGCTCTAAGGAGTGCTAAACATAATACGCATCCTTTAGTGATGCAATGCCTTCACCTCCATCATACACTCAAAAAATCCAAAATCAAGTACTGTTGGATTCCTGGACATGTAGGAATTCCAGGAAATGAGCATGCGGATAAGGCCGCAAAGAGTGCTAATGCATCTCGAGAAGCGTTTGTGCCTTTGATGCCTTACAAGCCGTTAAGCTATCTCAATATCGAGTATGGCAAAGAATCTGGGACGGGCAGTCAAACAATAAACTTTATAAAATACAGCCTTCAATCAAAGGTTTTGGAAACCTCACTATTAGGAAACACGATGTCATTTTGACAAGGCTAAGAGTAGGACATACATTTTTAACTCATCGCTACCTTTTACATTCTGATCCAGCCCCTATATGTAACGGGTGCAACTGCATTTTAAGTGTTGAGCATATTTTATGTCAGTGTAAAAACTTTTATTCTCAAAGACAAGCTCACTTTGGAGCACATATCATTGATTTAATTGACATCTTGGGGACCAATCCTGGCGTCAATGTTTTTACTTTTTTAAAGGAAGTACAATTTTTTAAATTCATTTAGTTCTCTCAATTACAGCATTTTAAAATTTTTATGCGACTTGAAAATAACGAACGTTTGGCGCAGTATGGCCAAATTGGCCCTTGTGCCATTAAAACCACACCAACCAACCAACCAAATCATAAAGATGATTACTTGTATTTTTATAGCGTTGCGCGATTCTAAGTTTGTCTCGACCCCAGAACTTTAAAGTGTTATACTTTTTAGTGCATTGATAAGAGCGTATTTTAAAATTTTTATTCTTGTGTCTTCAATCGGTCTGTTAAAACATTTAGTAAAACTCAATGAGCTAGAACGATGAAATTTGGTTCGTAGCTCCCAAAGCACTGTAAGACTCGACGTGGGAATGAAGACGGAAGTGAGAATAAAGCATTCTTGATTTCTTTGTCTTATTTAGGAAAGACTCTTGAATGCATTTTGAATGTCATTTGGGGATTAGCAACTACATGATTGCAAAAGAAAATTCCAATTTTGCAAGGCTCCATTTCTGCAACCGAAAAACTTGCAGCTACTGTAAAACCATTCAAATGAAGACATTATCAAGGTTTCACTATGAGGCAAGAGATGTCTCTAATAATTCGTAGGTTCGAGGATATTTGAACGAAAAATTACCGCACCGACGGATTGGCGCAGTCGGGCTCATCACCTAGTAGCCTTGATCCTAACTTTCCAATTTCTTTTCTATGAAATACAAAAATGTCTTCTACAAATGCCATATAATACTGACGAACTGAAAACGAGAATAACTAACGATCCAAACCGTAATACCGTACGAGTAGCGAAAATTATCGGAGGAATTTTGGAAATGAAATAGATACGATTCCTCCTGCGGGTTAACAATATACTTTATGAATTTCATATTTATACAAAAGACTCGTGCGTTGTAATCAGAGTTGTGAATACTTTGCGTAGCTGTGCATTTTTCTCGACTTAATTTTAAAAAATGCAAAGTTTAACTTAATCTAAAAAATCGGATTTTTGAACTTTTTTAATGAGACATTAATTAGTAGTTACTAATTTATAATTCAATTTTAATAAAAACTTGACTTAATAATGTAGTATTTTTCCAGCATTTCTTGCTCTAGTTATATAAATTCTGTTGGGGCTGAAAAATCGTGGAAAGTAAGGTTAAAACACAATATTAATTTTTTTTCTGTAAAATGTATTCAATTCTTTTCATCAGATTATATTTCAACGTTTCAAACTAAATAAGGAATTGATCTCGAAACATTTTTCGAGAGTAGGAAAACATTAAAATATCGTCTAATACTTCTGGGGATAATACTCTAGTATCTGTAATTTTGTTTTGTCCTTCCTTTAAATTGCAGAAAGAAATGTTGAATTTTGCATAAATTAAGCGGCTTTCCTTTCCAGCATCGCCTACTCGGGATGTTAGAATGATTAATGCAACATTTATTTCTGAACGTGAACAATGACTCTGGTTCGAAAGCTCAAGGTGAGCAATGAGTTTTGCATTGCGAAGTCGCTAAAAATAAAAGGCCTAATGGTTCGGTCTTGAGGCACAAATTTACGGATGTTTTCGTCGAATCGGCAGAGTTCATACAGCGAGTTCAGCTGCACTGGCAGAAGATTCGATCTTGACTGATCGTTTCTTTTTCAGATTGCATTTGACTAGCGAAACTCCAAAGACTTGAAAGGCGATATGGACAGGAATTTTCTCAAAGTAAATTGATATCTGCTTATTTTTTGGGATGTCAATGTAGTTGGTACGAATAAAATGTAATGGATTTCGTATTAACATTAAAATATCATTAAACATGCACTAAAGAACCAAAAAGCATGGGATGCGTCCCAATATCGTATGGGACCTCATTTTGCTTGGCTCAGTGCAGCAGTTCGACGTGGCATTGACGCAATAAGACGCGGGAAGCATAATAGTTGAACTCATTTTGCAGTGAAAATGTGGTCACGAGGGAACTAGAAAGGGAAGAAAATGTTTTGGGTGCGTCCCCGTCTTACAGAAAGCAGATAATGATTTGCACCTTTCGGTATGTTCCCTGTCCGCAATACTTGCATATAATTTGGTAAAAATGGCATGCATATTCGAGAAGATGTAACGGTTCTCTTTGGAAAAATCCAAATCCTGCATGTTTCTAACACTTTAACCAAACCATGCGTAACGTAAAGAGTATGTATATTGGTAAACTAAAATGCGTATGTCGATACAGCATTTTATTAATTTTTAAGTTGATACTTTGAATATTTACTGTTTCCTCTAATTTTAAATGCACATGTGCAAAGTATAGTATAATATTTCATGCATAATTTAGAGCCTGATACATAGGGCAGCTTGTTTAAAAAATTTCATTTGAATAACATTAAGATGTAGAATGAGAGTAAAATTTCTGTCCGAGATATCAATCTCTAAACGGAACAAGTGATGAGGGTTTTTCAAACTATTTTTTAGCTTGAATCTTCCAATAATCGTTGAATTGTAATTTAAATTTTGTATCCAAATATTGCAATATTTGGCATATCGAACAGTCATAGAAAATTCAATAAAACTATTCGAACATGTATGCAAATTTTACCATATGTTTACCAAAGTATATATGCAAATATTGCGGACAGGGAACTGAACCATTGAGGAATGTTGCAAATCATTAGTCTTCTGAGAAACGGTGAAACCAAATTTCCATCACTTGGTCAGTACCCTCGTGATCAGACTTTCACTGTAAAATGAGAGTTCCGACGATTGTACTTTCCACGTCTGTTTGAGTCTTTACTATGTAGAGTTGCTGCCCTTCACCGGCAAAAGGAGGTCCGACAAGACATTGGTAGGTTCCCATTATTTTGGCATCCAAGTGTATTTAAGATTTCTCAATTTACGGATTATTTTAGAAGAGAATATATATATATATATATATAGCGAGTTCTAAAGCTCCATCAGAAACGCCGGCTGTTTAGTAAGATGTGCGGCACCCGGCGACGAAACGCTTGGGGTGTGTGGGGGAGAGCGCATCATAATAAACGAGACTCGAAATCTGTGGGAAGACGGAAGTGGTTCCATTGAGAGATCGTGTACGCTTCGGCCGCCGACTGTACTAGGTGATCCTGGGTCAGGGTAAACTGCCATCCAGTATTGGGTGTGCAGAGTCGGCAGAAACCGCTATTTGGGGGTTTTACATTTAAGTTATCTCGTTGTTACTGATTCATCACTTACAATCTTTCCAGGTTCCATTGACTGTGCTGATGGCTCTCTACAATGTGGCTCGAAACAAGGATATTCAAATCCAAGCAAGAGAAGAGCTCGTTGAATATCTGCCCACTAAAGATTCGAAATATTGCTCGTTAAATATTAGTCCTCCCGATATTATTGAACATATCGTTTGGGAGACTTTGAGGTATGTATTCAAGACTATCTTTAGAATGTAATATAAAGGATCGATCAATATTCAAGACGGTGGGCCGCAATAATCGACCTTAAAAATTCAGGCCCATACTTAACAATCGTGTACTAGCGTATGCTGTCTTTTCTTCACTGAACCTTGCTCACATACAATAGCAGGCATTTTTTTTTATCAGCACCCCCGATTTTTAAAAAAATTGATATATAAATGCTTCGACTTGCATTTCTTGAACGAAACATGGGGGAAAAATGCTTTAAATAAATCCCGTGTGAGGCTCTTTTTGTGAAAGCTGGAGTAGGCACGGGAACCCTAGGGATCGGAGTCATCGACAGTGCGATTTGCGTGGAGTCTCTGTGACTGTCCCACCTAAATGAATGGGCTGAAAATTGGAATGGTGTGGAGTGCTACATTTGCTCGACCGTGAATGCTCGGCTTAAATTTTTTTAACAGTTCCACTGATGTGAGTATTAAAATTCACTTTCAGTCGTATTAAAAAATTTAATGAAAAAATTAAATTTTTAATGTAAAAAAATTGGTGTTTTTTAGCGAGTGAAAAAAGTTTAGAGAAATGTACACTTTCCGAGTTATCGCCAAAAGTTCCTAAAATTCATTTAACATGGGAAACGCATTTTTCAAAACACTCGAAATTATCATAATTATATAAATTATGGGAAGGCTAATTTCATGACGCCGAGTCGATTCGGAGAGTAATTGATAGGTGTAATGGAAAAATTCCGAGATGGCTGTTAATTCGGTTAATTGGTTTTTGATCTGAATAAACCTGTCCTCTTGAGCCATTAACATTAGCAGTAGTTTTGTGAAGATGTGATAATATACCAGAATTACAGAGGTGTCCTATTCATTTCCTTGACGACTGTACAACCTATAGTTGATGTAGAATTTTTGCATTTGTTTCGGGGCGAGTTGCAAATCTGAATTTCTAATTTTCCAGGTTTAGTCCTCCAATTATTGGCAATGGACGCATAATCAAAAGTGACATGGTGCTTGGTGGGTACAATGTTCCAAAAGAGGCAAGTAAAATATCAAGAATATGCTCTTAATTTATTTTGTGAAATCTGAAGCGAATACTTGAATTCAAGTTACTCTATTTTTAACTGTCTTGTGTATTTTTGCAGACTAACGTAATTCTACATTTCCAAGTGGCTAGCCTGCTTGAAGAGTTTTACAGTGATCCTCTGAAATTCAATCCGAACAGGTTTAAATCTGCGAGCGCCGATCGGGTCAAGAAAGTGTTTGCTGTAGGTTCATGGAGAGCATGCATTGGCTCTAGATTCGCTAGTGACACAATGTTTTTGATTCTTTTGAAGGTAATATTTTCCTTTCTTTTCAAAAACTATTCTAAACATTTAAGTGATCGACGATGAGCAGATATTGAGCTTCTATTCAAGGCCATCTAATGACGAAAACGCGATTAAATTAATCTATTGACCCTCTCATGCATGCATTATTTTATGATTGTCAAAAACTTTTTGCATGCAGTTTACCTTAAAATGAGTCGGAATAAAGGAACAATTATATATTTTATTAAGAAACTACAAGCACAACCTCAAATGAGGCTTACATACATCTAAGGGTGCATTTCAGAAATTATTTTTCATGGAATTGTTCAAAGCATTCTGGGCATAAATTAACGTTGCAACGGCCACAAATATACCTTGTTTTGCTTTGGCAACTTTCATTTTTGCGTTTTAATGCAAATTTACCTTCAGACTTCTTTGGGTAGTGTTTTCCATTATCAAATCTAAATTCTTTTGCCGCATTAGATAGTTTCCTTTTCTTTATTGTTGATTCTGTGCAAGGAGAAGCACTACTGGATGGTCTATCCTTTTTCTTTGGTATCAGTGAGCTTCCTGTGTATATGAGAGCTGATGCTATGCCGCTTCTGAACTCCAATAAATAGTTCATTTCTCTTCCGTCTTTTCTCCGAAGCAGCCAAGCATTGACTACAGCAACGTTCATCAGATGGTAAATTTTCATACCATCGTTTATTCCTCTGAGAATGACGATAGTGTGTCACGAGGGAATCCATCAAATCCACACCTCCCATATGAAGGTTATAAATTTTTACTGAATTTGGCCTAGCTATTTCAACCAAAGATTTGGTTACATGAGAAACGTTTTGCTTTGTCCATTGGGTGCACTCCAGCAAAAGATGAAACTACATGCACAATATTTTTATCGACCCATCGAGTCAGTTATGTTATCTTCAGAAGTAGTCACAGATACTGACCCCCTTCTTTCAGACGAGATTTAGCATCCTTCAGCTTTTCAGATGCGCCTAACATTCTATTCGATCGAATTGCTCCTGCAAAGTAAATTTTTTGCCTTTTTGAGTTCTTCAATAAGGGGAATGGAAGTAAATAAATTATCACAGCTATATCATGGCTCAAGCGCAAAACTACATCACCGGCAGCACCGTATTCCTTTGAAGGAGGAATTCTCCCACTATTTGCTCCTTGAAATATTTCAAAGCAATACACAGCACGAACCCATATTTTGAAACGCCATGGCTTTGGTTTCGACTTAATGTACTGTTTAAGGCTAGAACGACCCTTAAATGGCACCATCATTTCATCAATTGATTGAGATTCTTCAGGTTTCCTTGCTTCATGAAACGTTTTATGGAGATCTAAAAATGGACGCAATCGTATGACACGGTCTTTGTTGTCTGAAGGAATTTTAGTGCTGTCCTGAAAGTGGAGATAACGCTTTATTGTTTCAAATCGGTTTATAGACATATAATTCGCGATTATGCCTAGCCTCAAGTCTCCGATAGTACTCCAATACTGACGAAGTCAAGCGTACTTCACATATGTCGTCACGAAATTTATGCCTAAGAATACTTTCATTTCTCCAATAGAAATATTTACTTTCCTTTCCACGCTGAGTTGCATAAAGATTACTTTGGAAGCACATTTCTTCCAAGTAAGATTCTGGGATGAGCCGATAAAGATAATCTAAAGGAGTTTCTCCAATAAAATCTAAATCTTTTTCAGGTTCAAATACTGGTGGCTCCTTTGATAAATCAGTCTTTGTTAGCGCGCCAACGCATGTCTCTTTTTGCCGACTTTTTATTTTTCACAGCCTTCGTAACATTGTTAAAATTTTCTTTATCACTAACAGCATCCTCGCTATCTGTTTCTGTTGTGGCAGTTGGCTCTCCAATTGTTTGTTCATCGTCATCACTTAAGGAACGGTTAATTTTTCATTTTTCTGAATTGGTGAATAATCGGGATCACTGTCACTGTCATAGAGATCATCTTCAGAATCAGAAGGCAGGTCCATAATCTCCTATTTCTTTTTGAGATAAAACCCGGTTTTTTGATCTGATAAATTTTTTTTCCATCATTGTCTATAGAAGATGAAAAATGAAGAAAATAAACATAAGCGATTTGTAGTAATTAAAAACGAATTTAATTGACTATCAAGTAAGCAGATAATATAAGCTTCAATAATTTATTTGAAAACAAAGCTATAATATGAAGTGAATTGACTAAAATTGATATTTTTGTTATAAATTAAATACTTGCATCCTTATATCAAAATTGCAATTTTAAAGAATATCTCGACAGTTTTTTTTCAGTGCAAAATTTCCAGACGCAGGGTCTCTACAGTTCTAATAATTAAGAAATTTCTTTACTTGGCATATATAAGTTATTTGTTTACTGATTATTTATTAATATAGTTAAGAAACATGATCTACAAATGCATGAATGGTGTTAACTATTACCTAATTAATCATATAATTAGCCATTTATGAATTACATAAAAATGGCAATGAACTAGTATATATTAAGTATATATAAATCACAATTGATTTAATTGGCTAATCTTTATTTCCCCAATAGGAAAATTTCTAGCGCTACTACTCATCATAGTATCAACAACCTCAAATGAGGCTTGCATGCAGTCAAAGTTGTCAGCTACCAAAACTGCATGGTAACGTCATTTGAGGTTCTTGATAAAAATAGCTTTATTTCAGATAATAAAAATTGTTAATATCTAATCATTTTTTAGCCATTATAATTAGAATGTAAAAAACAAGGGATTATTTTTACTTGATATTTGCAAATAAAGTGCAGGAACGGTGTTTCTAAATATGTTGTTCATTGACTTCTAATGCTCGAACGAAATGGCTATTTTTAAGTCATCAGAATAAATTGTCAAGCTAGTGCTGCCATCTTTTTGTTGCATTTTTAAAGCTTTCCTTGTTATCATAGTAGGCTATAGTGCAAGTGAGGATTTACATAATTTGAAATAGCATTTATTTCGAATTTTTTCTCTAGTAACCTCGTATGAGGTTCCATGCATGAGAGGGTTAACTGAAGTTATGAAAACATTAATAGCGTAAATCATCATTAGGATTATGCAAGTGTGCAAAATTTGAAAACTAGCATACTAAGAAGCGAGTGAAAAATAGATTCCATTTGCTATAGAAGTTGATAACAATCTGAATTGGAGTTTTGATCTTATTTGTAATATTTTTTAATGAATGTTGGGAATTTTACTTTATTTCATTGTGGTTTAATTTCTTTATGATAAAGTTTTAGTGCTCTAAATTCAGTTTGATTTGACTTCCACATTTTTGATAATGCATACATTCTACTTACTAGTACATATATACAAGTGTTTGTGTAACCCCATTCTTGGTTGGACTCGTTTTCGGATTTCTCAACAGAAGACATTTTTTGAACTGCTACCCTGAATTCGAAAATGCAAAATATCTTTGTCGGTAAGCAGTTTTTGCTTGACCTACTAGTGGCCGTGCATGCGATATCTCGTTCACTGATCTCCAGTCTTCCCTGAAATTCCCCCAAGTTTAAAATTGGATCAAAATCCAAATTCTTCAAAGCAGATTTGAAAATATAATACTCTTTAATAATTCTTTTCATGCAGATATTATGATATATTTGTTTTTCAACCTTACTGTGAAAACGGCTTTGCAGTCTTCTCTATTGGAGTGTAAAAACGACATTTAAATAATTTAGAGCCGATTATTTTATTGCTTGCATGATCCAATTCTCGGAATAGAACGGGACGCGTCAGCATCGTTGAAGGGGAATTCGTCGCTTGACATGCAGCACCGACCGTACGGGCACAAAGCCAAACATATGACGTGCCATGCCGACCAAGAAAGGGGTTGACTTTATTTAGTTTTTATGGCATTTCATAATTTTCGTTATGAATGTTACTAGAACTTGTAATGCAGCTTTGTCTCAACTTCACTACCAGTTGCCACTCGTATAGAACCAAAACTTTAATGCAATTCGTCGAATAATTCGCAATTATGTTCTGAAAATATTAATTATAGCATTGTTATTGGAATGCAAAATTTCGGCATTCTATCGCATCGGGAAGAGAATGAAAAATAGATTACAACTTTCAATCTTTATAAACGTGAAACGATCGAGTTAAAGAGATCATGGTTTTTGTACGATGGCATATTTCGATGCTTAACAAGCAACCGCACCCATATCTATTTTTTGAAAATTCAAAGAAAAAGAAATGCACGTCATTGGTTGCGAAAAATTGAATTTTTTGTAAGTTTACATCTAGTAGAAACGTGCTGATCAAATGGAAATATTCGTTACTAGTTGCGAAAAATGGCCTTTTTCCCCTCTTTAACATTTCAAGAAATCGAGATGGGTGGTGTTGCTTCTTAAGTGACGATTTACTAAATACAAAACTCCTTCAAATTGCAGATGTCGAAAATCTTTGCACATGATGGAGCGTTTGAACCATCTTTAATTTGATGTCTTCATTAAACCCAGCTAAGATATCTTCATTATTCTACAGTTATCAATCGGCGAGATCGGATGAATATTGAGAGAATTCTCTTGCATAAAGAATTCAACCTTCCGTTTTCAAAAAGCTCTCGTCTTGTTACAACATCGGCACCCAAGTTTCGTAGCAAAAATAATTAAGAAACATTATTGTACTTCAACGTATTAGTACCTCATTTCGGCTACTGTCCTATAACTCTCGGGTAATTTAATCTTGCATTTAAATTTTACTTTCAGAAAATGCTAAACATTTACTAGCAGGACTCTCGGTTCACAAGGAGTAGACCTCGAAATTCCGAATGCTTTTAAATTTTATACTTTAAGAACTTAAAATCTGAAATGCATTTACATGCAATTCTTGAGGAATATTCAGTAGTCCTCGTATAGATTTAGAATAGGATGGTACAAAGATACGAAATATATAACATGCATGTAACACAAGTCGGTCAAAAAGTAACGCACAGTCTACTGCAGATCGGTAATGGTAAGCCATCGAGAAATAACATTTTGTTAGTTTAAGCATTGTTCAGAAAGGTCGTTTACCAACTTTAAGGGTAGGTCGGGCATGGAGAAGCAAATCGTTTTTACGATAGAACATGAGGACGGAAGCTCGAAGGGCTCTTTATCAATGAATTAAGTAAAGGCAAATGATGCACTAGATGAAATGTACTGCACATATTGTTGTATCGTAAATTTATATTGCAACCAAACTAGTTGCATGAATAACAAGTCGTATGAGACGTGACAGATACGATATTGGCAAGCAGGACAAAGTATCGACAACAAACCTTCTGCTGTACTTGGTGTTCAAAGCACTTGCCTGATAGACGCTTCACATTGGGTTATTCGTGTAACTGGGTTATTTTGCTTTGGTAAGTCAGCATTGCCTTTTAATTTGTATACGTTTCATCTTTTACTTAATTCACCGAGAAGGAGACCCTGTAGATGAATCCTCTTTGCATTTGCGACCGCATGTTCTATTGGGAAAAGGATTTGTTTTCTATGCGCCTGACCCATTCTTAAAGTTTGTACACGACCTTTCTGAGCGCTTGTGTATAATCCATTTACTTCAGTGCAATGCAGAAGTCTTCGCTTCCGTGGAACGATTGCATATTCGTGAAGATCATTTTAAGTTTATTGCACCAATTTTTTACCCACACAGTGGGCTCGTTCTGTCGCGCTTCCCACGCGTAAAATTCTTCAGTCGTCTAAACGGATAAAAATACGACTTTAGGTCGGAACTATGAGAGTTGTAGCACCATTGTTCACAACACTTATATTGTCGGGTGTTCAACCGATGGTGTTGCGTTATAATGCAACTTGATATAAATTATAAATATTGATGCGTTGCGTGTAAAACTGGCCTTTGCTCAGAAGATAAGCTGCAGCCTGACCAAGGACGAAGATATTCTTTAGTAATAGTCGTTCCGCGTTCGAGAATGTCTACGAAAATCGCCCACTTGCGACTCTAAATGAATGTCGCTAGTTTCAATGCGTAACGTGACGAATCGAGGCTTCTTTCGATGCGGAGAATCCAGAATGCCCCTAAAAACTACCTTGAGGAATTCGATCACTGCGTTTTGCGTAGGTTGTGTGTTGCCACTGATCGTCCATGGTGTATTTACACGCATCCAGAAATAATGATGCAGGCCAACTGATAAATGACCAATGCTTCTACTTGCGAAATCTGATTTCTCTAGTGCTTGCCATTATCAAGCTGTAGTGGACTATGCTTTATTCTTGAACTGACCTATGTGCCTGGCCAAAGCAAGATTACTTTGCGACTTTCTCGCTTGATAGATCCTCTCCAATAGATTCTACTAGCCGCTATAGCCCACCTCCGGGCGGGATCGCGGTCAGCACCCACTTTGCCCAGCACTACCCTTGCAAACTCTCTGCTTCGATTCTGTCTGCCACTACTTTTCACTTCAGCATAAAGATTAGTGGAACGGACCATAAAACCATAGATTTCGTATTCTTTGCAACTAGATGAGGTTTATTGAAAGATTCAAGGAATCCGTTGTCAATGTCTTATGCCGATATTCTTGAAAAATTTTTGGAAATTTTCATATCCATAAATACAGAATGAAATCTCCCTATCGAAACGGTTTCCATCGCCTACAATGGGTATTTTACAATATTTCTGACACGCCATTGTGATGGAATTGTTGGGATCTATGTATTTAAGATATGGTAAAACCATCGGAGATCCACCAGACCGATCTCTATATTTTTCATTTGAAAGGTTGACGTCTAGATATGTCATCAATGGTCGTCTGTCCCCCTCCTCCTCCTTTTTCGAACGAAATCGAAGAAACTCTGTTCACTGTCTAAGAGTAAACCTTGTAGAAAATCCTCAGCCCTAACCACCCAACCTATTTCGACAATTTTTATTATGTATGAAAGCTTATGACATCTAGATTTGTCACCAAAGGTGTCTGCTCTCCACCACCCCATTTTCGTACGAAAACTCGTATAGAGAGATCCATGATGGATAAATGGTTTTTCAATTTCTCTCAAAAAATGGGGTTGGTGGTGAGAATATCTACACGTCAAACTTTCAATTGAAAAAAATTGTCGAAATCCGTCGGATGGTTTAAGCTGGCGTACTCGGTGAGGGTTTTACCTATTTTTAGATTTCTAGATTTTGATTATTCTATGCGTTTTAGACCTCCGGAAGTAACATTTTTGGAATTGTCGTGTTCACAGGCAGCAAGATTGACAAACATCTCCGGGGGGGGGGCGGGCGGGCTAGAAGTGTTAAATTTGATGTTGTGTCTTGCCCCAAAATTCTAGTTTCTATCAAATTTTCGAAGAAATCCATACAAGGGGAAAAACCTGTGTGTGTACATTCTTGTGCAAGCGAAGACGATACTCGGAACCGCAGTGAGCTAGACACGATTTTATTGCCTGACTTGTCAATGTGGTCTGCCGAAGGGTTGATTGCCTATCAATTCATCTTTTCGTGTGTATATGAACTCGGTAACTCAATAGGTTGGAGTAACGAATTTACATATGCTGTTCGAAAATACGTCAACCCCGTTCGTGTTTCGAAATTCATGTTCGCTAACTGTACTGGTTTCGTTTCAGATGCTCCGGAACTTCGAATTTTCCTATGACGGCGGAGAAATCGCTATGATCAATCGGCTACACAACGAACCGGAGAAGCCCCTGTTTTTAAAATTGAAACCACTGCCAGAATAAACAGGATGGCCAACTGGAACAAATTCACGTCGATTACAAAATTGTCGCCAATAGATTTAACTGTAGTCGTGAAATATATGTAATTTCATTGACAATAAATGGTTCTTGCATTTTTCTCTTGTAGCTTGTAGTGTTCGAATAACTAGCATGATTTTAACACTATTGAAAAGAAACGGGAGCATGCAACTATCGCAACTTTTTATACATCTGAATTAAGACGCAAATATACCCTAGTACAAATAGCCTCAATTAGGCATAGAAATGCATTAAACAAAGAACAATAGCGAGTTCTGTAAAAGCTTTCAATGAAACTTCTTTCATTTTGTAATCTACATAATTTTCAGCTTGCTTGCCTTTCTCCATTATTTGTTGAAAATCCTCGGGTAGAATTAATGTTTTAGAATATATTAACCTTGAGCCAATTTTGCTCCTTTTTGACATGCCAATGCAATTTCTCTTCGAAGCATATAACGAGAGCGGTATTGTAATCGTCAAACTCGACAGTTTGAATCTGAACGTTTTAAACCTCCCCGTGGCCCCTGATTCTTTTGGGATATTTCCTTTAATATATCTCTGACAACAAGCTAGAAAGACGGAGTAAATTGGATATATCCTCTTTACATTAAAATTGAATATCGAATTTAGAACAATATACGTTTATGTCGGTTCATACGTGCTCGTGTGAATGCGGTGGATCAAAAACGCAAAAGCCCAGATAAACGGAATTTGGCGCATGTTTTTACTACTAGAATTGTAGATCAGTATCAAACTTTGGATCTGAAGTTAGGCCCAAGGTTGCCTCAACCCGATAAGGATCGATGTATAGATTACGAATAGAAGGCAAAGCAATACACAAGTAGCCAAAATGTCTGTATTCACAAATATATCCAAACGGAAAAACTTCGGGGAAATGACATTGTATTAACCAGACATTGTTTGCCATGACCGATTTAAAGCACTGCGATATCGCCGAAGGGACAAATTCATGTTTGGATGAAGCATTGGATAATTTGTCACACTAGTGTCCCACTTGCGACTGTGCCTTGCACTTCTCGTTATTATAACTAAGTAGGCCACCTTTAAAATGCAAAACCCCCAGCTAAATGCATTTATCATAAAATGCGTATTCAAAGAAAGATACGAGTAAATCTTTTACTCGAGCCTAGAAAAACTTGTACATGGCCTCGATGGGAAGTGTTGACTTTCTTGGAAATGAGTGCGGTTTGTGGTCAACTCTATTTCTGATTTTTGAGAAGTTGGGAATACTTGTAAAATGCATGTTCGCTAGAACCTTATTCAATAATTGACGCATTAGACCTCGATTATTCTATCGTAATAGTAGCCGAAAACAGGGTGGGAAGAGGGACAGGACGACTTCCATAAATTGACCTTTTCTCCACTTGGCCCAATTAATGCCGAGTGAATACTTTCAATTGATGAAACATGTTTTAAATTGATCATTTCTTTACTTACCTCTTTTTTTCTTTCACTGATGCTTCTGCCTCTTGAGAATAATATATATTTATGATACAAAATGTGAAACTGGAACTTGACAATAAATTTAGTTCGGTTATGAAACTGTTGATGATAAATCCCTCGGTACATAGATAACCAAGTTATCAAGCGATTTAAAGATTTATTAACTACCGTAAATTCATTGGATTTGAGAATTATCTTCCTCTCTGTTGGCGACGATTTATCCAGTAACTATCGATAAACTATATTCATATAATAATATATATAGATAATTAAAGCATACGTCGTTTGAATAATATACCATGGGAAAAGGCTGCTTCGTTTGAGAGATGAGTCTCTGATAAGATGCGATTATTCAAACTTTATTTATATAATTTGTTACTTTAACTGCTTAATGTTTTTGAAATGTATATGGATGTATTTATTGGTTTTATGTTCTCGGCACGTATATAAATAAATGCTTTGAATTTTGTTTTTTATGAAAATTGTATCGTTATACATCCATTCCTAGAACACCAAGTAGCTTATGTTAAATATATTTCGCCGGAAAATATATTATGTAAAAATTGGAGCAAGTGTCGCAGAATATTGCAAAGAAAGGAGTAGTTTACATAAAAGGAATGTTTAGCGAGAGATGTTGTGCTACTACTTCCAAAATGTTCTGGGACTTAAATATTTTCTGAATGGTAATGAACTAGGCCATTTTCCGCAGAACAAGTGAAGGTATCGTGTGATCGAATAGTCGGAAACGGTTTCATTCAGTTCCAATATATACAACGTTTGCGCATAGCTCATGATTATAGGCATTCAAAACTTTCCATCTCTGGTAGAAGATAAATCTTGCGAGTTGCTAGAAAATACTTTGCGATCAGATCTTAGGGATGACAAGCCATGCCTGTTAAAATGTCATTTCTGGTATCAAATTGCCTGAAATATCCCATTCTGGTATTTCCACAACCAGCTTATTCCCCTGCTCTCGCACTAGGTGATTAAATTCTGTTTTCCTTGGGACAAAATGTATTTGAGGGACAACGATTCTCAAGTTACGAAGAAGTGCAGCAAGCAGCAACGACGGCTCTGGAGGCTGTGATTAACCCATTCTTGGTCGTATTTTTTTCGAATTTCTGACCCCTCACATTTTTTTTTATTGCTGAAAGTTATATGTTCTATCTGAATTCGAAAATGCAAAATAGTTTTGTCGGTAAGCAGTATTTGCTTGACCCTACTGGTGCACATTGGGAGCTTTTGGCGCAGTATGGCCAGGTCTGGCCCTTGTCGTAAACTACAAAGCCAAACAAAACATTGGTACTTCTACGCAACTTTTTAATGTCAAATATGATGAATTGAAAAAATACCATGACCCCGGCGCCACTTACCCTTGCAACGCCACTAATACTTTAATATTAAACAGAAGAAAATCTGAACATAAAATCCATATATTTGCGTTCAAAGAACGAATTTAGCACTCTACAGACGGATTATGAATTCTCTCGCATTTTGGGTGCCATCGGTTATGGACAGTTCACGAATTAACTCGGTTTTTTTCTGCTCACCGTCCTTAAATCTGCATCTTGGAACCACACGAACGTTGGTCCAAAAATGATTTTCAGCTTACTCCATTGTTGCATGTAGAATTTGATTTTGTATCAAGCCATAGCGCAAATCTGTTAATTCTCCTTTTGTGATTACTAGGGATATAAAAGTGTAAATTCTCTACAATGTTTAGGCTCTCCTGGAAAAACTGGCATAATGTGACACACGTTCATTTGGTTTTAAGGCACACACAGACATTCTGAGGCACTTGCTGTGATCTATTGTAACAGCTTCGTCTATTTAGGTACTTGCATTATTAACCATTTTAAAAATTTACACCACTCACTACTTTAAGAAAGCCTAATTTGAATGATTTACATCGGTAAATTTTTAAAAAATACCTGCGGGAGCTGAGCGTAGTAAAAATACCTGAAGGAAAAATAACCTAGCCCCCCGGGTAAGTTTGGAGAGAAAATATTCGATCCTTAATATGTTAACTGAGACATTTCTCTGATAGGAAAGTTACAAGAATGAGATGTGATTAATCGTATCTCATTCTTGCATATGATTATTCTTTGCACTCCGAAAAATAAGATCTACAATTATACACGTGTGAGTGTAAGGATAGATTTAGCGTCTTAGAAATCTGAAAAGTATTGTAATTCATTTGTTTCAATTTCTAAAAATTAATCTATGCTTTCGCTGTTATATGGTTTTTATAATAAACGTTATTAAACAAGAATGAGTAAAAGATGCATTATTATAAGATGACGAACTTTAGTTCGAAAATTAGATCCAACAAAAACAGGACACAAATAAGTTGAAGCTAAAAAAATATAAATGAAAGAAACATTTAATTCATTGCAACAATAATACAGAATACACTATAATGTTTAAATGCATAAAAAACATTTGCAGCATAATTTATTGTGCACTTTTCGAGGAAGGACAGAACTTACAAAAGGAGGACGGTTGGTCACCTTAATTATTCGGAATGTCGAGTCCGACTCGATGTAGTGCAAAGAGTCAAACACTACTTCCCATTATTCTTATTTAAAAATTAAGAATTCTTCAGTGTACATACTTGGCTCTTCATTTCGAAGTGAACTCGAATGTTTTGAGAACAAATTTTGGATATCGGTATGTCTAGTCTGTCGGAATACTCTTTGATTACATTTTTGAAGATTGGCCGAGGTGTACTATTTGCATGTAGACATAATTTCTTTCCCAAGTTCTAATGGGTTGAATTTTTCTATAAGGTGCCAAGGCAGTAAGCTAGTAAGTTGAAATTCAAGAAATAGTCAATGTAAAGATAAATTTCACCCTGTTAAACAATGAATTAACTTTTATTCAGTTCGCTTTACAATGATATGTTTCGCCATACCCCGGTTCATAACACTACGGCATACCCCTGAACTCGGAGCCTAAACGGCTTCTTGTGTGTTGGATGAGTATGTGTGAAACATTATTGAAAAGCATAAAAAAAACACCAAGATATATAAAAACACACAATAGAGAACATAATTATACATGAACAAAGAAGATGAAATGAAAAGCACATAGAGGGTTACAATCCGAGTATAATATAAAATATGTACAAGGAGTTCAGTGAAAGGGTAGAATGTATCCTTTAGTTATATGGTGTCATACAGTTGCAGCTCCATGATTCGGGGCTGTTAGTGTTGTTCGATGCTATGATAAAGAAGAATTGAATAGTGTATTACAATCGGTTACATAGATGATTATTGTCGCAACCATCCTCAGAGATTAAATGGAAATAGTTTTCGGAATTCCAAAAAATGCTTGTACAATTATGATTCTTCTCAGAATAAAAACCTCGACTGAAGACACCTGAAATTCTCAAATTCCTTAAGCACAATATGACATTAGACGAGGCGATTCAAAATAAGGTCAATAAAATAAAAGAATAATGCGTATGAAAACAACCAACATTTGTTTTCTACTTATCTGGTGGAACTAAATGGCTCTGTTGTGAGAATATGAGGTGGTCAATAGGGTGGATCGAAAAGTATAGGAAAATTTTTTTGGGGGGAAAGTTGTGTCTTGGGTGTATTAGTTTACAGAGATTTTTTTTATTGAAATCCATTCATATCTTCCAGTGTCCCAAGTGCCCCAAGCGTAGTTAAAAATGACATTTTTTGGAAATTTATATATAATTTTTTTTTCAAAATTCCCTTTAGCGCCGGGTAAGAAAGTTTTCGTTTTGTGTATATTGGTTTATTTTTTTTATTATTATTATTCAAATTCATTCATATCTTCTGGTGCCCTAAAATAGTTAAAAATTGACATTTTTACGATTTTGATTCATTCCAACAACAAGGGAGGGAGTAATAAAAGAACGCATTTGACAAAGTTTTCGCTGTAGTGATGTATTTTTTGTTTAGAGAAATTTGAGATTGTGGCGCAGGTTTTTTTTATCTTCGAAATAAAATAAAATTGTGTTATATTGTAAAATATGAAAAAGAAAAGGTAGTTGTGGGTCCTTGAATAATATTATACAAACAAAAATAATTTTATTCATTTACTAATAAAAACTAACTAATTTTTAATTCCCTCCTATACGCTTTTTCCTGTAAAATTGTTTCTTTAACGCATTTTTTATTTTTAATTCAAAATTTGCATAAAAATCGCTTTTTTGGAAATATTTAAGTATCTTGGGGCACCGGAAGAAATTAAACAAAGTTGAAAATTTTTTCCATGTATGCTAGTACACTTAAAAGACAATTTTTGTATCCTGCGCCGATTATTCTTTCCACACTGAATTTTCGATCCGCCCTAGTGGTCAAGGCGAACTTGCTTTAGTCGTGTCATGGGTTCCTCATGTTACTAAATACTTCACGTCCATTGTAGTCAACAGTGCTATAAAGAGTTCGTTCGTTAGCAAGTTCGTGATATGTGAAACATTGCATATTATATCGGCGTGGCGAGGGTAAGTGGTGCCCGGGTCATAATACGATTTTTCGCCCACCGTCATATTCAGTGGCTTAGCATGTTTAAACGGCGTCCGGGGAATGTATTTTTTGGCCTCTCAACTTATTTGACTTTAAAAAGTGACATAAATGCATTAAAGTTTTCTGAATATGACCAGTGGCGTAGTAGGAATATGTGGCGCTAGGATCATAATATTGGTTTACCCTAGTCGTAATCAATGACCTATCAAGCATAAGTGATGCCCAGGGTATGGTTTCATTTCAAGCCCTTTGCTTTAAAAATAATATAAACTCGGTAATGTTTTGATTCCATAGAGCCCCCTAAATCTGGTGCCCGGGCCATCAAAACCCCCTCGCCCTCCGGTCGCTACGCCAATGGCATATTACCCACAAGGAATCTATGACGCGAATGAAGCAGGTTCGTTTTGACTACCTTAATCTCATAATTCCCTTTAGTGCCTTAGATGCATAGAAAATGAAATGAAAGGATTAATCGCATGTGTATGAAGGCAGAAGTTAATGTTTACGACCGTAAATTTTTACATGTTTAGAGGCTTTGCTCGCTACAATGAACGAGAAGTATTTTTTAACGTAAAGTGAGAAATATCCAAACAGACGAGTGCCAGATAGATCAATGCTTCTCAATCATCGGTTCAAAATGGAAGGCGGATACTTTCGCCATCCACAAGCCGCGTTGTGATCGTCGCCGATGATTATGAACAGTTATTAACGGACAAAGAGACCTAAAAGAAATGGAAAGGAATACAAGAAATAATTTATTTTAAGAAACCCCAATAACCCTCAACTTCTATACATCACAAAGTACTACATACTTCTCATCTGCAGCGTGCCCAGGTATTGCAATTCGGAGCTTTGATCACTAGTATTTTTTGGTGCAATGGTTTTCCCAACAAACTGTGCAGACCAAAACTTTTCAACTAGTGTACTTTTTAACCCCTTAACCGTCGTGTCCGTACGTCGTGCGTGTTTCGAATTATCGCATTTTTAGTCTTATGAACTAAAATTTAATTAGTTTTATAATTTTACACAAAAGTTATGTAGAATCTGTAAGCATCCAAGTATTCTATAGCTTCTTATATGAATGAAAACGACGGCCCCTTTCCAAAACAGAAGGGGTAATCTTATTAGATAGCAAAGCAAATGAAACTGCTAAGGGGTAAATGAGAAAGTTGCCGCATCACTTGGCAACTTCAAACTGAGCAGATTGAGTCATGACTCCAGTCTGACAAAAATTAGTTTTTTCCAAGACTTATTAGGATGACTTGCAACGCCAACAAGATGCATTTGAGATATTCTGCGAATTTCGTACCATCTCAAAAAATTTCATGCCACGTCGATGCATCTGGCAAAAATTCTGTCTCTCTCCTAGTATTATTCTCGACACATGTAATTTGCTGGAAAATAAGAGTAATTAAAAATAGGGTTGATTCTTGCTTGTCTTCCTTGCATTATGTATTGTCTTAAAAGGATAAAAGTTTATTGCCCTATGTGTTTTTGCTTTTTCCTTTCATTTCATGAAATTTGTTTATATCGTCTTGTATATAGCAAAACTGGGCAACGGAAACGTAAGAACTTATTTCTATAAAAATTCAATAATAGCGTGAAACGTCCTGAATTCCTTTGCCCGTTGTTGAGAAAGAAAGCGCTACATAATCAAATTGTGTAATTAATGTGCTAGACGATTATCTGTGTTATAATCTAAATATAATTAACGAAGTAAATGACATAAAGTGACAATTCTTTTGTGACACAGAGACTACTACTGACGTTGTATGTAGGAACCAAATAAAAGCATTAAAGCTTAATTATGAAAATAAATGGATTAAAGAACCTATTAACTCTGTGTCGGTCGATTTTTTTTTCAGTTGCTACTTAGATGCAACGTTTGCAAAGATTTTCAAATACCGTTGAACCAAGGAAGTGTTATTTATAAGTAACACTTTATTAGTATAATACGTTTCAACGCGATAATAGTCAGTGACGGAATTTGACAATAAGAGGCCCCAGGCTCAAAAGAGGGCTTTGAGGCCCTTACCTTACTCAATGTTGTAAATTCGCAGTCGAATAGATGTATGTTGAATAGATTTTGAGGGCCCCTAAGAGTCTTTAAGTACCAGGCGACCTCCTCTAGTGAGAAAACCCACCACTGATAATATTATATTATGTAAACATATTAGCTTGGGAAAATCGCAGGATGCAGCAGAAAATAAGACTTGTTTTCTACCCGCGGAAATCGTGGTATATGCGGTTAGAGGGTTAATGATACTCGCTAACCCTTTAACTGCGGGTGTAGTTTATAAACCACATATACAAAGTGCGTCTAAAAAGTTTGGTGAATGGATGAACATATCAAAAGCACAACGCGCGTTAAAAATGCGGCCTAGCGCCTGCACAGGCAGAGACAACAACTATGGAAAGACGGCACACAGTGATATGAGATAGGTAACTGGGCACCCACTGGATAGGTAAATATTTTTTTGGTATTTACCCAAAGGCTGGGTAAATACCCAAAAACTGGGTATTTTGCAAAAAAAAGACCGACTCTGCTATTGGTGATTTAAAAGGAAACATAATATTTATAAATAGATTGAAACTGGATATTTTGCAAAAAAAGTCTTTGCAAATGGTGATTTAAAATGGAACATAAAAATTATAAATATCCCAAAAATACCCCAAAACTGGGTATTTTGCAAAAAAAAAAAAAAAAACTCTTCGTAAATGAAAAATGAAACATAAAATTTATGAATACCAAAAACTGGGTGTATTGCATCAAAAGTATTTGCAAATGGTGAATTAAAATGAAATATAAAATTTACAAATATCCCAAAACTGTGTATTTAGCAAAAAAAGAAGATATTTCCACAAATGATCATTTAAAATCAAACATAATATTTATAAATGCCTCTAAACTGGATAATTTACAAAAAGGTATTTGAAAATGGTGATTCAAAATTAAACTTATAAAATTTATATAAAATATAATACATAATCTATAATATTTTTAAATTGAAGTTTTGATCGAATTTGAAAACAAAAATTGCCATCAGTATTCAGAACAAAATATTCCAGAACTTAATTGGGATCGGATGATAGTTTAAAGTTTCTGGTTAGAAGTAATCTACGAAATACAATGAGGAAGAATTTACGAAAACATCCCGACCTTCCACGAAGCCCTGCGGTACTATCTGAATGACCGGACTGCCGCGACAGCAACACGGGTATTATGGTCAGTTACAAAATGGCCATCACCGGTGCACCAAACCCTCCCGTAGGAGGTACGTCCCGTCATCGGCAATGTCACCAATACAGCCACACCACCATTACTATACTTACCAGGGAACCGAGACTCCGCTTACTTATCCGGCGGCTTCTGATCCATGTTCTCGTAGTGTCTCCCCCCGTGCGACAATGACACTTAGAACGGAATAATAATTTTGAACACCGTTTATGTTCTACAGATAGCGCCAGTGAAGCTTCTGAGTCATAATTTTCTCAAAGTGCCATGCTACAATTTACACATTCTTGTTTTGATTTAACGAAGAGTTAGTCACTCATCTTATATGTATTAATGTTACAATAAATTTTATTCTGAAAATTAAAAAAAAAAGATAATAAAGGGGGGAAAAACCTTCTTAGAATTTTTTAATGTTAAGAAGGATAAAAGTGTTCAATGTGACAACTGTAATGCTGAGTACAAACATGGCAGTGTAAACAAAATGCAGAAATACATAAAAAAATATTTCAGTGTCCTATTGATTCAAAAAAAGTTTTTGAAAGGGATGCAATAATGATTTTTGTTTTAAACTAATTTCACACCCTACATCAAACTTGGAGTTTCAAGAATATTACGAAATGATGTTGATAATCTAAAAGGTGCCTAGAACACTGCCTAGCCAGTAAAATATCTAGAACATCTTGAAATAATACAATTTCGGCAACATGAAGTTCACTACCACTTTAAAAAACTGTTAGAACTGGAATGTCTGGTAACTTTTCATTAGAAACGTTGGGTTATCAGAAATGTCTAGTTCTTTGACTAATTTATCCAAAAACGAATTTTAAACAAATGTACTTTTCATTTTAATTTCCATTAATAGCTCTTTATCATTTTAAAACCAAAATAACCTTTTCCTTTAATAAAATAACTCTTTTTTTAAAAAAAGCATCAAATACATTATTTTTCAATTATTCATTATAATTAAAAAAGCTTCGCATTTAAATTATATATTTTATATTAGATGCATGATATAGTATTGCTTTTGTCTTTTCTGATTCAAATTTTTAATTTTTAAAATTTAAAAAGTTGTAATAGGTTCATATGTTTCTAGTCTTTTTTACCTTACCTTACAATCAATAAATAATGTGTGTGTATATACATGGCAATACTGTATTACACACCAATGCATGCACTAGTATTTTATATGAATAGAGTTAATTGAAAAATAGATACCCATTCTGGGTTTTTACCTGTGTAAATACCAAGAGTATTTACCCTTAAAAATAAATAACCGGGTATTTTACATCACTGACGGCACGTAGCAAGGAACACAAGAAACCGACTTGGATTAGTCTGCTAATGGCAGTCGAAAGGCGTGTGTGCGAAAACTCAAGTCAAATTGAAATGGAGCGACGGATAAGCATGAAGTGTTTTTGCAAATTGGAAGAAACGGCTACAGAAACGCATGAAATGTTGGTCCAGGTGTACGGAACATAGCAGAAAATGCGTTTTGGTATAAATGTTTTCGGGAGGAAAAGAAAACCATGGACGACGCACCACGTTCGGGTCGACCCTCAACAAGTGTGACAACCGACAACATCGAGAGGGTGCGACAGATGCTGTTGCAAAATCGCCGACTGTCTCTACGATGGATATCGGAGGAATTGGGAATTAACAAGGACAATGTTAGCGTTATCATTCACAAAGATTTAGGTAAGCGCAAGATCTGTTCCCATTTTGTGCCGAACTCATTGACCGACGAACCTCCAAAGTGTTCGCCCAAAGTTGTGTAGTAGTGGAAAGAAGAAGAGCTTTCATCTGTCCTAGACGTAAGGCCGTGTAGAACAGTTGATGAGGTTGAACAGTTGCGAAGAAACCCCACCTATTCAAGAGGAAAAAGCATCATGTGTCGAGTCAAAGAGCCGCCGACTCTATTACCAAACCCCCAGGTGTGCTCGGAAGTTCGGGGACTGCAAACGAGACAGTCAAGCCGCCAATCTCCATCCTAACCTTGCACCATAAGAGAGCAGCCACTCTACGAGCAAATATTAGTTTGAATTTTAGCAATAATATGATAAAATTTCACAATTCATGATAATAGAATGCATTATTACATACTTATTATACCAAAATACAATACAAATCAACGATAATATAATACAGTACAATGCAAGCAATTTCAATAATATGTAGGTGTCTGCAAATTTAAAATTTCAACTATTAAAAGAAAAAAAATCTTTTAAAATTGGATTAATGCAACTATGTTATTATAATGTAACAATATAACCAACTAGATTATTTTAAATATAATAAATATTTAAAGCTAACTTAGTTGGTTATATAGTTATATTACAGTAGCATAGTTTCATTAATCCAATTTTAAAAGAATTTTTTTTCGTTTAATAGTTGAAATTTTAAATTTGCAACCACCTACAATCAGTAGTGGAAAATGGAGCCTGTTGCATGACAACGCCCGCCCGCATACTGCGATCCGCGTGCGCGCCTTCCCCTCCCCCCCCAACGCCGTATAACTGTTATCTCAAATCAACCGTACTCGCCTGATCTGGCGCCTGCAGATTTCTTTTTGTTCCTTGCCTCAAGGAAGTTCTGAAGGGCACGCGTTTTGCAGACATACCACACATCCGAAGACTTGTGCATCTGTGCTTCGATCGATCCCAAAGAGACCTTCGCTGACTCATTCCAGCATCTTTATCAATAATGTCAAAAGTGTATTGTGGCCAACGAATGTTACTTTAAGGGTAAATAAAGGTATTTTGTTTCCATGTTTTGTTTTATTTGCTTTTTGCTTCATATCACCCAACCTTTTAGACGCACCTTGTATAAGAAAGTAGCAGCAGTTAAAGGGTTAATGATAGTCTATTCACTTGCTATTGGCATAAATTGAGTTAAAGGCGCAATTTGGGCATGTTATAATTAAAGCAGCAGTTTTCTGGATTTAAGCTGATAAAGGGAATCATTTATTGGAAAATCGAACTGTGACCCATTCGAATCACAGCAAACTCTGGGTCGGTGCAAGTTAAATCCTTGGGGTCATTTGCCGCTGATGTCGTATGTGAATTTAGAAATGAGTTGGTAGCTTAAGTGTTGATCTTGTCATCTGACATCCGTTCAAAATTACATGGTTTATCCCTGGTGTAAATTCAGAACGGGCGCTAATATAATCAATCAATCAAGCTGAAAAAAAGAAAGAAGGAACAAAAGAAGGCCGTTGCTGGATATTTACAGACGACCAAGAACTACAATATTTGAAAAGAGGTTTTCTTAGTAAAGGTGCAAAATTTCCTTGCGAATTACAATAGCAAGGATTACTCACAAATCGAGCACAAAACCAGACTCCAGAGAAGCGAATCGGGCCTAGAGAGGAAAAGTGAGTCAGTTATTGAAAGGCAGTTATAAAAAGGACTTCTACGCTGACTGTCTTCCTCGTTATCTGACACGATTCAAAATTACTAGGCATGATGAATTTTAGAGGTCCGTCTCTGAATAGAAAAAAAAAGCATTTTCATTCAGTATGCATTTTATTACATTTTCCTTCTTTATAGCAAGTTTTTCATTGCATATGAAATAACTGAATAACAAATTTCTTACTTTTTAATCAATTTGGTGTCAAAGTTTTACATTATTTGTGTGATATTTTTTCTTGTTTATATTTTACAAACATTCAGTAAATTTCTAGTTCTTATAGTATAGCTATATTAAGCAAAAATTAAATTAAATAGTGTGATTTTTGGAACAAATTAATGCACCTATTAGTTTGTATCTCTGGTTATTATACATAAATTAAGTCTTAAACGATATAAAATTTATTAAAAAAGAGGCTAGTACTGTCCCATAAAAGCATTTCCATAGATAACCAATCTTTTGTAAATGTTCAAGATATTATGATGAGTCTTCCAGAAGCTACATTTTCACAAAAAACAAAACAAAAAAAAAACAGTTTCAGTGACACAGAAATCTTTTGGTGTGTAATTTGCGAAGTTTAATATTCGTTAATCTTGCATTATAAGTATGCATTGAAGCCATGAATAAACAAATATGATGCATTATATGTTTTATGCTATTCAAAAATGTACTATATTTACACATTTTTTTTTTCAATTTATTTTATTTACCTTACAATGGTCCACTTCGTCACTTGTTACTTAAAAACAAATATTAAAAAAAGTATAGATAATTAATAAATTTAGAGTGTAACATAAATCTTAATATGTAGAGAATATGTATGCATTTTTTTACAAGCCAAAAACAAAAACAGTTCTTTGAAAATAAACATTCAAAATTTACAAAAGTGGTCCATTGTACCCTGGTCTCCCATATACATAATGTATACTACACTTGCATAAAAATTTATTGTTTTTAAAGGGCTGAATTTACCTCTAAGGGCCTCTTAAACCCTAAAGATAATTAATTTTAGAATTAATAGTTATTTCTGACAGTGTGACGATGGAAGATTACAACACTTGCGAGTACTTGATACATGTTCATGCATTTAATTTTCTTGCAAGTCGCATGTTAAGGAAAAATGACCTAATCATATTGTAAATTACTAAAAAAGAGTTTGTTTAAGGTGTAGGAATGCATCTTATTGGTTAATATAAAATCTGTGGCAAATAATTGCATTTGATAATTACAGAGAGAATTAATGATAGCATAGATGATGAAATTATGGCAATAACAAATTTAATAATAACTTCATATTAATTGTAAAATCTATTAAAATATGTATGTTTTCGTTTAAATTTTTTCTATCAATTATAGCTTTTTATACAGAGATGTGCAATTCTTTGGGTCTGTTTCTTTGCGAAAAATATAAACGCCAAAAAAAAAAAACTATTTGCATCGCCTAAAAGGCAATTACACATTGCAACTGTCATCCCTTTTTTGGGGGTTGTCAGATCGTAAAGAAGGGACGTCCAACCCCCTTCGGTCAAGGACACATTGAAGGAGAAAGCGCCCATCGAATACTTGCTCTCCCTTGATAACGAAATATAAGCAAGTGTGCTACAGCCTTTAAAGTGCACCAAGCCCACATACAATGCGTATCTTTCGTGGAATCGGGTTTTGGACCTGGAATCCTCTGGCTCTAAAGCCAAGACCTTACCACAAGGTCATCGGTACCCCTGCATCGTCAGGTGGTAAAATAAGCTTATAAAAATTGTGACAAAATGTTATATTACTTTTTTCCAGTTATATCTTGCCAATTTTTTTACCACTCGGTAAGATATAGTCATTAACAGTTGGAAAAGTAATAAAATTTAGTAGCTAATCACATAGTGAAACGCCTCATATGGACGATTTTTCTTTTTTGTTTACATGCCTGTACTACGTATTTCCGGTGTAATGCTAAGTCAATGGATTTTCAAAGTGGAAGTCCAACATACAAGCAGATAAAGTCAAGG
Organism: Araneus ventricosus; assembly: GCA_013235015.1. Classification (NCBI taxonomy): domain Eukaryota; kingdom Metazoa; phylum Arthropoda; class Arachnida; order Araneae; family Araneidae; genus Araneus; species Araneus ventricosus. The sequence goes on from BGPR01011990.1 coordinate 40,168, forward strand.
TTTTTAATGTAAGTAAACAAACCAGAAAACTCGTCCATAGTGTTCTGATATGGAAAACAACACTGAAACGTAGAGAACCTGAAAAATACGAGTACTTAATCGATAAATCAATAATGCGATACGATATATTATATGTAGCCTATAAAAGTCTACACCGTGAATGCTTTTTCAGATTCCGTCTTAAAGAAACCATGATTATTCTAAGAGCAAGGCTGCTTTCTCAACAGGTATGTTTCGTTTTAAGAAACTGTTTATTCAGTTCTTTTGTTGCAAAGCTGCATCTGATTAGCATTAGCACTACTCGACTGTTATTTGTCAGATGCATTTTAAGATATATGTTTCAGCAAAACGCAAAGATAACTGTTTTTCTGAGATCTATTTTGTTTTCAATCCACCGAATGGAACGTGTCTAAACTTGTGAATTATCAAATGATTTGATGGAAGATGACATTAAATCCTAAGATAACCTTGACCAAGACGTCCGGTGTTATCGGAAAAAGAAGCTGATAATAATCCTTTATAACCTTCAACGATTTGCAAGATTAAACAATTATTCATGGAATGCGACTACTGGAATGTCTCGGCAAAAAAAGACTTCAATTTGTCTTTTTAAAATTCCAATTTGTATGTGCGGCGAGAGATTAATTATTGACGAAATCATCAAAGCTTTGTTTTCCGTTTTAATTCATTTTTCTATTTTTAATCTTGTTGATATCTTATTTCTCGCTGCAGGTTTTGTATTAGTTGAGAAAAAAAGATGTTGACAACGGAAATAATATGTATGATACTACTCTATTTTCCCAGTTGCGTTGAGGTTCTTTGGTACAATAGTAAATTTACAATCAAATTGTAATTTAAGGATGTGATTGGCATTTCGGAGATTTGATACAAATATCGCAGTCTAAATGGACTGGAATGTCAATGCCTATCCAGTGGAATATTCACTGATAAATTGAGACAAAATGGTGTTTGTTTGTGTTGGATTAAACTTTAATAGTAGGGAAAGGTCTTAAAAATTTGAGCAGAGCTATTCGATGCTTTTTGGTAGATGGAATTTATTTTTCTTCATTGCTTTCAGATCGCTGCAAATGTGTGCAGAACTTTTTCTACGGAGAAAACCTCGACTCCGAAGTATTGGCATGCAAAGTTTCCAGATAAAAAGCCCAGAAGTTTCGACGAGATGCCTACTGTGGAAGAACGTAAGATTTTGATTTCATTTTTACGCATTTAAGAGTTTTATTTACGGAAGAATCGTTTCAAACGATTATATTTCGCCATTCTATATTTGATATCCGATCTGATTAAATTTGCCTCTTGGTAGCAATGCAATCGCAAGAACAAACGATAAATATGAGCTAAAATAATCGGGCTATGATATGCCACTACGAAATGGTGCTTCCTCAAACCACTCTGATTTGACAGCCTGAGCTAAAATCATCTCCTTGAATTTTTTTTGTTTCCTGCAACTCCAAATTTAATCAAATCGTTTAACGTCTCGCTTCAAAACTTAGTTCCAAGTGGCTTGTATAGCTCATCCGAAAATTCCCTTCAACTAAACTTTCGAAGTTTCTTCGATATCCACGTTTTTGACCCTCAAGTGGAGGAAGAGTACGTAAGTACTCGACACTCAAATGTCTGAAGTGCAATTGATCATTGGTTGTACGAACACACCGATATAATGATGCAGTGAATTTTGAATGAAGGTTTGCATTTTAAATATTGATTTTTGAGTCGTTGGTAGTCTACGTATAGACTGAACTCCTGAAACAAAATGTGGGTTGATTTTACTCAACAGAGACTACTAATATTTATACTTGTATTTTGGGTAGCTGAGTCGTATTGATGGAAAGAAACGTTAGTCTCCAGGTTGATGGTTTATGGAAGGAAAAACGGATGAGAATGTTCTCGCTTGGATTTCCTTACAAACTTCCTCATTTTAGTATTTCTGGTAGGCTTCGTTGTGTAGAGACGAGAACAGCTTGGGTTATGGAACAGTATCTCTTCTCTTTGACCAGTTGGGTTCAGAATTCGAAACAACCTACGATTTTTGGCTAAAAATATCATTTTGACTTTTTGCTATTTTTAGTTGTTCATCGCACAGACATAATTCCAAGAATGGCTTTTCGGGCTCGGGGAGTCTCGCACGTGACGATTCATCAAAGCTTGATTATTGGATGCTTCCTTTTTTACTTTGTATACGAGAGTAAAGGCTTAACAATGGAATGTGTGACGGATGGTATTTGAACCTGAAGTGTTTAAGGAGCTTCTCGGAGTAGGGTTCGCTTCACAGCCCACATGGGCGAAGTAAGGGTTCCCATTCATTGTGATGGCGGTGATCTAGTATATAACGGATTTTTGCGAAGAGATCTTGGGCAGAAATGCACATATCTGAGATTTCGTTCCTTCCCTATACATCATTGGATGTTCGCTGGGTTCTTGCAAGAAAATGCCAGCAATTGGTCTGCTTTAAATGTTGCATTTCTGACACAACGGATAAATTGCGGCCTTGCATTTGACATTAAATACTGCCTATTAATACCTCTTCCCTCTCCCGATTTTCTTGGCTTTTCTTCTCGGAGCACTAGTGGAAGCGTGTTTCTAAGTTATTTGTAGACATTTTAAGCTTTAATGTTGTGGAAGATTTATCGTTTCTTGCACGTTCTCAACCAGATGGTGCATAATAATTTTAAAAAATTGCATAAATGTATTAGCTAATGGATTAAGTTCTGGAAATATTAAATTTTTATAGTCTTTATATTCATCTCCAAGTATCTTCATTGGTAACACGCTACACAAAATTTCGGAATCATAGTACATTAAAAGCCGAGTGATGAATTGAAACAAGCCGAATTAATTGAAAGCGAGTAAGTATAATCTGGATCGCTAAATTATAAAGAGGATGCTTGAGCAAGAGCGAATTTACCGCATATAGAATTCCGAACTGGCGCCCGATAAAATTGACTTTGCATAATCAAACGGAAATGGGTTTTTATTTAATAGTGCAACCTTCATGTATGAAAGGTGAAGAGAATAAACTGAAAGTTGCTTTAAAAAAGCTTTCATTTTAGTGTACTTTTCTTCTCGAAATCGGTTTTTCTTGCTCTTTACCCGACAGCACCACGGGTAAGAAATAATCTCATTCATTAGCTATCAATTTCTGAAACGCTCGGAAACGCAAATTTAGCTTCAAAATTCCAGCGAATTGGAAAGAGTGAAAAATTGGTTACTAAATGGCCAACGGTTCTCTAATGGTAAGGTCTCGACTTCGGGGCTGGAGAGTTCCAGGCTCGACAGCCGATTCCACTGAAGATCGGCCTTGTGTGTAGGCCTGTTGAACGTTAAATCGTATGTCGATGTAGCGTTCAATAGAGCGAATTTGGAAAATGTGGCTTCTAGAAACCAGGAAGAGTTGCATGTACTTGTAATAGTTACGATAAAGCTTAATTGGTATTTTACAGCATAATTAATGGGAATTGCTTGTTTTAGGTAGCTAGGTCGGTGAGTAACCATACATTTAGCAATAACTGTAATAAAATATAAATTTTTGAAAAATTAAAATTTTCTTTTCCGGGAATGAAGACTAATGCAAAACTTGAATTCAGCAATGATGTGCCAGTCAATAGACTACTTTTGCTAGCTAGTGCTATTAATAGGCCAACTTTTAATTTTTCGCTCCACCCTATTGCACATGCCATTTTTAGGTCAGCTTGGATGTTTTCAAAAGCGATGCATTTTTTAAGATTAATTTTCGGCGTTCTTGCCAGCAACTTCTGAAATAAAATTGTTCGTTCTTTAAGATGTTATATAAAATCATTCTTCTTAATGACATCAATTTAACTGCCTTGCAGTCCTTCTCTTTAAATTTTTAAATTGCATTTTAAAACAATTGTATTTAAATTTAAATTTGTCTTGTTCCATATTCACTCCCGTGTTTCTGCCACTGTTAAAAGGCTAATTTTTCTCGTGATTCCTATGCAAGTTCTTGATTATAAAGCAGAATTTTTACTTTCGCTTTCATTTCGTAGTATGTACACCTTTTTAATGAGCACTCGTATCAATGATTCTACTGGTATGAAATGAATCTTCGTGCTTCATTAAATGATTATTTTAGATTATATTCTAATCGGTGTGCAAGGTTGAGGGTTAGTCCTATTCGTATCGACAGCAGAGGACCTACGGAGCAAAAGGAACTCGAAGCGGTACTTCTTCGGTCAAGCCATACGGAACACAAAGAAAATGCTACTTCGGGTCATGGGAAAAAAACGTATGTAGGAACTTCTATTGTCGCGTTGGCCAAAATAGGAGGGAAAAAATATCCCAAGGGAGGGTGTGTGTATTAGACTTGTGCCTGGTGATTCAAAGAGAGGGATAAGACTACATGGAAGAGAGCGAACGAAAATCGGCGAAAGAAGCTGCAACAACAAACTGTAAGCGTTATAAGCACTTAGAAAATATTTTTATCCCGAGCAACGCTACATATTTTCGCTAATATAGTAGAGTCGAATGTGACAAATTTATACATTGTATGCAAATTTTCCATACAGCCGATCGTTCTAATCGATCTCGGTGCGTTTAGTGTTGGATAAATCGCAAAGCTCGAATCGCTGTAGATCTTCGAATAAATCCTCAAATCGGCGAGCCCAACTACACGTTACCCGATGTGTTTTAACCTCTTGAGGTAAAATGACTAGTCTAATTCGTCATTGGTTTTTCATGCTATACCGTGAGATAACGTAATGTGACTAAAGTTGCTTTTGAATACGATTTATTTAGTTTAAAACTTCTAATGTATTGAATCTGGTACAGTTGTATCCACTTTTTATTAATTGTGTAAAATGCGGACCATTATCGCATATTATTTGCTATTAGAGTTGCAAGGTACAATTCACAGCAGAATTTTGTCAGTCTTTCATTTTTTAAGCATTAAGTGGAAACACGGATCATAAGATGCATGATTAAATCGTACAGGAAGATGCGCTGGTACGAAAGTTGAAATTGCGTGAGCTTGACGAGAGCGATATTCAAGTGCTCGTCACTACAAGTTTCTTCGTTTAATATTCTCCTCTACCAAAATTAATGTCACTGAAATTGCTTTACGCCTAAGCAAATAAAATAGAGTAAATATCACAGCTTGAAATATTTGCTTTTTTATTGAACTTCATTTGTGTCGTATTTGTAGAGCTGAAATTTTGTAATTGTTTTTTCACTAGCTTCCTGAAGTGCTAGAATTCCTAATTTTCTAAAATTGCGAATTCTCTATGAAAATACACTATTTTGATGTCTTAAACTAGATATGTTAATTTCTTCGTATACATGACCCCGGACTTTAACTGAATTAGAGAGGAAAAATTGGATTTTGAAATTCGATAATATTTGAGGAATTTCAATTTAAATATTAAAGGGAGAAAACAATTTTAAATGTCTACTTTTCAGTAAGCTAATTTTCTTTGTTTTCTGAAATCCTATATTGATAACGAATATATTAAATATCTCGATTTTGTTCATAAAATGAAATTTTAGAAAAAGAATCCGGATACTTTCAGACTTGCACATTTTTCCGAATTGCTCCAGGATGGTTGGAGAAACTGCACCTGAACTTCGACCATGGAATATTGTCGCGTATTCTACAAGTTTAGAATAAATTCGGAAAAACATGAGGAAAATGTTGTAATTTTTTAAAGAGAACCTTTATATTCCCCGAATATACTTTTTTAAGCAAATGCATTAATACCAAGGAAAGTTTCAAATCGTCCGCTTTCTGTGAAGAGACTGAAGCCGAAATCATCAATTTGTGGTCGGGCCCTTGAATGCCCTAGTGGCCGAATCGACACTGTAAAATGTGATTTCAAGCCTTATCGTCGCAAGGTCGAAGTTCAAGTGCAGTGTTTCTCCAACCTTTCTAAAGGAATTGGAAAATATTAATCCAAAAGTGTGGATACTTCTAATCCTACAATGTATCTTGTATGTTAACACACTCAGCGAGGCTAATTATTGATACAAGATTCTTTAACCTTCTGTCAGGCGCATCGAATCGGATGAAGTTCGTTTATTTTTTGTGCCCAAGTGCGGGTTTTACCGAGAAAGGTGTGGAATATCTATCGGATCCCTGCCACTTTCACTAAGGTATCGTGGTTCTTCTAATGCTCATTTGATGTAAATGAGGGGCACGTTAATATGGTAGACGAGTGGAGCCCGATTACGCTTGTAGTTTTGATTTCCGAAGTTTTCTTTTTATATACCTACAAATGTTCGTATACCTGTGTCCCGGTCCCTAATTCGGTGATATTGATCGTTATATCCAATATAGTGTTTAAAAAATGTCGAATTATTTCCGACTTTCGACCAGAGCAGTTCCAATTGGTAAAGAACCT
>BGPR01011991.1:0-46536 GCA_013235015.1 Araneus ventricosus
TTGATGTACTTCGTTCAATTTACGTATTGCTAATTCTTCACAAATTTCGAAAAAAAAATCGCTCTAGGCGCACATTACCACCGTTAAAGGTATATTTGTGCTTCAAAGTTGGGACCTCTAGATCAGAACGTGTGTCCTGTAGAGCGCCAAGGCACATTCAATTTTATTATTAGTAGAAGTGTATGCTAGCGGCAATTTGAATTCTCAATTGGAAATTATATAATAAGAGTAGAAATATCGATAGAAAATAAAATTTGTTAAAAGAATTTTAAGCACTTTATTCCTTATCTTTCATTCTAAACAATATTTAGTGTATCGCACTCATTTAGAAAATAAATATATTGTTTTTAAATCCTGCTGTTTGGTGGCGAAATCTAAATAAGTGTAAATTAGTTTTTTCGACCAAGCTATCGTTTAGATATTGTTAAATATTAATACTCAGACTATACAACGTTGCATGATGGAAATATTTTTGCAGAATATTTCTGTTTGAATAAAGCCACAGCTGTATTCAAACAGAATACCCACCATCATCGGCTTTGCTTTTGATATTGATTTCATACATCATAAATGCATCGGATCAAACGCATAAACAGACACCATTTGCGTTTTTAAATACATAGACAAGTTTCCAGTTTTTGTTTATGCAATGGCGCAAACTATGATGCAATATTGAATAAACAATTAAAGGAATTTTTCTGTTAGCGGAACCCGAGACAAACCGCCAAATCTTAACGAATCATCGCTAAGATTTGGCGATCAACTCCGCACAAACTTTGACTAGATTGCCAATTCTTTTTGACCTAAATTGGAACCTTAACTTAGCCCCAAAAGCATCGCCAAGCTGAAATGATAGCGTTATTCCACTTTGTGCCAAAATCATCATTAAGGTAGCAGGAATTTTCAATCTGGGCAAATTTTGCCAACAGATTGCATGCGAATCTACATAAATTCAGTAAATTTAAAGATCTACGCCAAATTCTGGCGACTTTAGTGATGAATGTTGGCGCCAAATGGAATAACAGTATTTCAGCTTGGCGACGATTGGGGTTTCTTTACTAACTGAAAATATCAATTCAAAATAATAATATACTTCCTTAGATTAAAACAAAAGTCCTACTCGCATAATATAGCTTTATATCTTTCTTGTCCAGCTGTGTCCCAAAGTTCCAAGATCTATTTTTTTGTCTTTCAGATTAATTGTTTTTGTGTAGTTGTCTACTATTAATGTACTTCTGGAAAGCTACCACCTTAGATAAAAAATAAAAAACTAATGAAACCAATAGTAAAACAAGTGGTAGTCTCTCCTAAACTTTCTCATAAACCTCCCAAGGTGTCATTTCCCTCCCTCCACGCTAGGATAAAAAAAATGCAGCGAACCTTCTTTAGCGGCCCAAGTGCCATGACTATCACTAGTTTCTCTTGGCGCGCCAAAGTCACGAATATCACTAAGACGCAAAATGCCCTTTCGTCCTATTAAGAAAATTAAATATGCAATATAAACGCCTTTTTTTTAACCGATTGAAACAAAAATTGGACACAGATCTACAATTAAGGTTAGAAGGCCACTTACCAAATATCATTTATTTAAGTCATCGTGTTAAGGATCTATTGTGTTCACAAGCATGCGATTATACACACCGACAGACAGTCAACCTTTTGACGGATTTAGTCGAAAATGTGATATGTACCTACATTCCTGATGCTAAAACTGTGTAGCAAATTTCATCCACCTAGCTATTTAAGTTTTTGAGTTTTCGTGTCCACATGAACACGGACAGACAAACAGCGCAAACGGAATTTGTCTGAAATTTGATAGAAACCTACAAATTTTGTGCAAAGATCATATATTAAATTTCATCCCTCTAGCTCTAATAGTTTTCGACTTATAGTATTCACAGATAGACAGAACACGGCCCCATGTCCCCGTGCTTGATGCAAACAGACAGACAGACATAATTCCAAAATTGTGTTTTTCGGACTCCGGATGGTCTAAAACGTGGAGATGTATCAAAATCTTGAATTCGAATTTGTTTGACGATTACAATACTTTCTCTTTTTGAACTTCGTATACGAGAAAGTAAAAAGAAAGTGATATATTTTTTAGAAATTTCTTCAACCTCATAGCAGTAATTTGTCTTTACCGCAATCCTCTTAAGGTTTACATTGTTTCAATAGATGCCTTTCATTGCTGTCACATTGACAATAGTATTCAGCGAGTAAAGAGCTGTCCTTCTTCCAAAGAAAAAGACATTCTTGACATGCAGAAAAAACACAGCTTTTCTTAGAAAAAATAATCAGAACAAGTGAAAGACGAATTTGCCAAGTTTTTTTTGTTCATTAAGCGAATTTGTATAAATAATGCAGTCTTCATCGATAGTCTTTATCTTCCATAGTCTGCTGAATACTATTCTTAAGACCAGTGTCAATATCTCTGGTCTTAAGAATAGCAATTAGCAGTGTTTCCTCCACAGAGTTGGTATTTTCAGTCAATTTTTGAAAAGGATTTAAAATCCTATATCTTTTACATGTATTAGTATTTTTACATGTCTTTTATACGAATTAGATAATTTTTGGTCCAGTAGGTTTCATTTTATAAGGATTTCAAAATGATATTTCAACACATTATTACCACTATCCACGCCTGAGATTCGAACCATCTACCTAGTTAGATGACCCCTTTCTTTGCCATACTTCAACTACAGTAGAGAGGGTTTAGTTTAGTTATATTAACGTCCCGTTTTGAAGCAACACGAGGGCTATTTTGGGACGGACCTCGTAATTTTGAACCTCGGTCAGATGGCGAGGACGACACCTGAGCTGGCACCCCCCTCTCCAAACTTCCACGCCACACCAACAGGAGGACGTTTGACCACTACGTATGATTTAGCGTGCAACAGGCCCCATACACGGCGGATCTTCGGTGGAATCGGGTCTCGAACCTGGAACCCTCCGGCCCCAAAGCCGAGACCTTACCACTAGGCCACCGCGGCCTCTACAGTAGAGAGGGAATCATCTATTAAGATAATTGGTTCTGGACGCGCCAGCGGCAGTTAATGTGTTAATTATGAACACTCATTACATATTTAAGGAATGAATTTTAAAGTTGTCCAACAATATTCGCATTTACACACGGTCTATCGGGAATCAGAAAATAAATAATCGAGTATTACTTACCTTTAAAAATATTTTTGCAGAACCGTAACATCAAAGAAGTTTTTCCGACTGCTAAAAAAATTCATAAGAGATTTTTTATTAAATCAATTTTATTTAAAAGTTAATTAAAAATATTTATTAAAATCTTTTTCAGTATAAATATATATAGCCCTGAATAATTCAATATAGATTAAAAAAATATTCCATTAATTGTGGATTTGAAACCTTTTAGGTGCGTTACAGTGTTTCATTTTTATATATGTTGTTAATTAAAGGTGTTTCCTTTTACAGTTGCATCTATTGAAAGTTGCCTTTGCAACTAATGTACAAAGATAGTAGATATATCAGAAAATATATCAAGTAAGCTGAAACATTATGATTGCTAATCTTTAATTCCTTTTATCGGCATGTTTTAATCCCGCTAATATGCTGCTGGACGTAAAATGTCCCAAGCTATGTTATTGTTGTTATTTTGCATGAGGAATAAAAAAGTGAAGTTTGCCACTTTATAATTAGATGTAAGATGACATGGACAGTTACTTGATTCCATTAGGCACATTCATGTAGGAAATGCAGAGAACAGGTGCAAGGCTACTGAAACAACACGGGTTAAATGTTTATTACAAGTTGAAGTATGAAATTGATTTAATAAGGGGATCTTGAATATCAAATGGTGCATAAGAAAATTCAATTGAAATTATATTCCCAGCAATCAAGCTGGTCGCCGAAGGAGGCTAATGTTCAGTTAAACTCTCACACAAATATTTAATCGTGAATTGCATCTATATTCTCAACCGAAATTTTTATAAAATAAATTCAAACGATTGTCATTAATTACATTAAAAAATAAAATTGGTTAGTTGTAAATCGGTCAAACAGATCTGTTAGACCGATTTTCGGAATATTGTAGTGAATGAATTTTAAGCAATATTTATGGAAAATTTCGATTAACTTTCATGTAGAAGAAATATATGTTTACCTATCTAAAAAAAGATAATACCATTAGTAACAAAATCAATTTTTTGACCATTTATCTTCTATCGTTTTATTAAAGGATCTGATATTTTGCTTCATATAAATTCTTTTTCTTTAATTTCTGAAATCAGAATATTTTCAACTACTTTTGTGAACAGAGGAAAACGTAATTCTTTTTCTCTCGTAGTATTCGAAAGAGTTTTGTTGCATCAGAGATGTAGTTTAATGGGTTGTTTTACACCCACGGTATTTAAAAATTCAGATGATTTCGATTTTCTATGCAGTTTCGGATTTCGAAGAACTCAGAATTGCTAATTAGAGGTGTAAAGCCACTTCAATTTAGATCTTATTTTGCAAGATATTTCTAAGTTAGCAAGCGAAATTTTCAGTGATTAGAATTCTGTCTTTACTTGCGTGATGGTTTCTTTGATTCTTCGCATTATTCTTTTTTTTTTGTTAAATCTAGAGCGTTTCTTCCCAATCACAAATATTAGAACTGAGTAAATTTATTGATTCCTTACTATTCCTTATCCTGAAAAACAATTGAAGCAAGTAGCAAAGCTACTAGGGGCAGATGCTTCATATTTCTTTACATTCTCTGATACTGCTTCCAACTGCTGACAACTCCCACTGCTAGCGAAGCCACAGGAAAACAAGTTTTTTTTAAAAAAAAGTTAACAAAATTTGCCCGGTGTGCATTTCAGATGCTTTCCAGGCATCGCGAGCACAATTTTTCCTGCTTCGCTTGAATAATTGAAAAAAGAAGATTCCTTACATTCAATGATCTAGCGAACCTACTAGGTTCCGGCTCTTGCTACTAGCGAAACCATAGGATGTTTTTGAAATTAAAAAAAAAATATGCCGGTGCCCACTTTAAATGCCGTAGGCATCGCGAGCACGGTTTAAATTCTACATTTGAAACAGGAGATGGTGAAAGACAGTAAACAAATATTTTGGTTTTGAAAAGATTTAACTTTAAGCAATTGACCTCTAACTGAAATGAATAATGAATAACAATTTTTTCATAATTAATCATATTTACCGATGAAGTTTGATCAATGAGATTACATGTCAATGTAATTAATCACACTGATCAAACTTCATTGGTAATTACGCATAATAATCGGATAATGTGATAAATTCTCATAAATTACCCACTTTAACCGGCTTATTTGGTTATTATGATTAGTGAGGTTAATAATGTGACCAGATTTTCTGAACGTTAATTATTGGGAGAGGAGCAATCATGAACTCCCCTAATCTTTCTCGTATACTTCTGAAAAATTTGTCATTTTCCCTCCCCCTGCGTGGATAAAAAATTCGAACCTACTGTAACCCAGAATGCAATAACTATCAGAAGGTTTTTCATTGTAGATTATAGTGATTGTAAAATATTTACGTGAAGAATCATAATCAAAGAGATGCGTATATATTAAAACTCAGAAATATTTATTTTCTATCACAATCTAGCAAACTCCGCTAATGCGAGGGCGTACGCGAGCGAAAAGAAAACAGGAGAAAATGACCTCGTTGTCGCTGAATAGCTTGTGCATGCGCAGAGATTTTGCTTCCAGTACTCAAGTAAAAAAATTGAATATAGAATTTCAACGTCTTTATTTTAACCGATTGAAACGAAATTTGGGCACAGATCTATAATTAATGTTAGCAACCGTCACACCAATTTTTTATTTTTCTAAGCCAAGGGTTTTAGGAGATATAATTTTTACCAGTAAGAGATTATACAGTCCGACACACAGTCAACTCTTTGACGGATTTGGCCCAAAATTTTACCGACCTACATTTCTGATGAAAGAAATGTGTACTAAATTTTATCCATCCAGCTATATAAGTTTTTGAGTTATAGAGTTCACATGAACGCTGCCAGACAGACAGACTTCCCGTAGACGGATTTTGTCCAAAATTTGATAGAAACCTACAAAAAAGATTACGTACCAAATTTCGTCCTCGTAGCTCTAATAGTTTTCGAATTATCGTGTTCACAGACAGACAGACATAATTCCAAAATTGTGTTTTTTCGAACTTCCGGGGGGGGGATCAAAACGTAGAGATTCGTCAAAAACTCGAGTTCGAATTGTTTGACGATCACAATACTTTTTCTTCGTATACGAGAAAGAAACCAGCGGGAGTGGTCTCCCCTAAACTTTCTCGTATACTTCCCAAAAAGGTGTCATTTTTCCTCTAACTAGGGTTGCCATACGTCCCGTATACTATTTGTCCCGTTTGCTTCCTAAACTCTGAGTCATTATAATTTTAAAATGACCTGCGCCCATTTTTATGATTATGTGTAAAAGGAAAATGATAACAATTAAAGAAGTAAAATCAGCTTCAAAGTGTGACTGGGTTAAAAAGGATTAGCTTCTCATCTTTTTTTATTATTCTACGGGTTCATTTTATTAGATTGATTAAACTTTATTGATTTTTTTTAATCAAAATAAAATAAGCTATTACGTACCCACTGGCGAAATTTTTTAATACTTCAGAAAAAAATTAATTAAAATTCAACCAAATGCTCAATTTTAATCAATCTTGTTTTAAATAAAGGAGACACGTTATATTTATTACTTCAACAAATTTCAAATTGATAACAAAACTAGAACGACGGAAGCAAGAAATTGAAGTTTCAAATTAAGGTTTTTAGGGTTAACCGACTATTTTTTAAAAAATTCTCAAAATTCAGTAAATTACGTTAGAAATTCAAAAGTAACCTCATTAAAACGGAAATCGTCTGCTCTTTCCGGTGGTGTATCTATTTTGTTTCGTAAAATTATTCGAAGCCACGCTATTGAGAAATTAGTGCGAAAAATCCCCCAAAACGACACAAAACATTAAATAAAAAAATTTCTAGATTAAATTTCAAAATTCCGGCTTCGAAGTGCATTCAGTCACCATTACGACTACCTGTGTGCCAAATTTCATAGTCGTAAGTGCGATAGATTCGTCTGGACATCGCACACACACACAAACATTGCCTTTTATAAGTACAGATAAAGCAAAAAACTAGTCACGACTCTTGAAGATCCTCTGACTTCGATTCTTGACTAGCGTTCCGCAGCCCATTATGCGCTATCCGAGACCCATAGGTGGGAACCGCTGGTCTAGGCGAGGGGTTTCCAACCTTTATTTCCTCGCTATATATTTTCGCGTACTCCCTGCTGTCCTATCCCTCCCTCTCCTTTAGCAACCATCCGTCTATGCAAAGAAGTTTTTATCAATAATGTTAAGGGCTTATGTTAGCTTAAGAGTCAAATGACTCAACTTATCAAATTTGCTGGACTTATTTTTTACTTCACATATTAGTGCATTTTTACAACAATGTTAGATCAACGCCAAAACAATTGACGTCAATATTGCAATAATTTCGCACCACCTTATAAAGATGGCTAAAAATTATACTCTGTAATAATCAACTTTTCAAATGATATGGTTATTAAATAGAAAATATTCACTCGTGGAAACAAAATTCTGTATCTTTTTTAATTCCTTATTTTTTTTTAATTGTTTCCGCTATTACCAACTTCGATTTCGCGTACCCCAACTAGTCCTTCGCATACCCCCAGGGGTACGCGTACCACAGGTTGGGAACGTCTGTTCTAGGCTAACCCGGGACATCGTTTACATTTCTTAAAAGCATGGTACAATCATTATTAAATTCCATGCTTTCATTTGCCGTTCAACAAGTATCAGACATTTGAATCTATTTACACCAGATACAATCTATCATCCCTTTACACCAGAGGTTCCCAACCTTTGGTACGCGTACCCCTGGGGGTGCGCGAAATCAAAGTTGGTAATGACGGAAACAAAACAAAAAAATAAGGGATTTAAAAAGGTTGCAGAATTTTGTTTCCCTAAGTGAATATTTGCTCTTTAATAACTACATCACTTGAATAGTTGAGAATAACAAGGCGTAATTTTTAGGCTTTCCTTCTAAGTTAATGCGAAATTATTACAATACTCGTTTCATTTGTTTCGGCGTTGAACTAACACTATTGTAAAAATGAAATAAAATGTAAAATCAAAACTAAGGTCGGCAAATGTCATGAATTCAAGCCATTTGACTCTTAGCTTTTACCTAAGGCCTTAACTTTATTGATAAAAGACTTATTTGCACAGACGTATGTGATGGGGTGTTGTGGATATGAAACTGGGGGGTAAGCGAAAATAAAAAGATTAATCAAGGGGTACGCGAGGGGGAAAAGGTTCGGAACCCCTGCTTTACACTACAGAGGCTACTCTTAGTCGCTATTCTAGACGGTGAATCATTTTGACGTTTCTTGATTTCGATAGTTAAAATAGAACCTACAGAGCAGTAAGAAGTCGCAGAATAATTTTTCAGGAAAAATGAACTTACACAAATATATATTTTAAGTTTCGAAGCAATAAAATGAGCCCTTGTAATTGGTGAATAATTATGCATCAAATTATTTTTCCGAGTGCAAAGGGTTAAAACGTTTCATAGTTTTTAAACGCTTTTACTAAGTTCGAATAATATAAATATAAAATAAAAAGAAAAAGTATAAATAAGAAACAGAAGATTTAAACAAGAACGATAACAATACACCTCTTTGCGTGCTCAACACAACAGCATCAAGTGATTGCATCAACAAAATATTACAACGATTAATATTAAAAAACATAAAATAGAATTTAGAATGTAAAAGAAAAATATTCAAAATGGAAGGAATGAATGAGAACCTGAATGACGAACTTTTTCAAAGCCCACTCGCCATTGAAGTTCTAAAATGGTCAAAATTTTCTGTCAAGGGTAAGATTATAAATCAAAAATATACCCTTTGTGGGCTGAATTTTATCCAACCTCAATACAAGAAACATTTTGAAAAAATCAAGAGGCAAAAAATCCTTAATAAAAATCCAAAAGATACTAGAGTGTGTAAAATAATTTATCCTATCTGCCGTAATTATGATGAAGACAGAGACGCCAGACGCACGAGGACAAAGGGAGTAAAAAGTTCTGGAAGCTGGCAAACCTAACTCCATCTATGAAGAAAAATTCTAACTATCTTATTCTAATTCTTATTTATACTTTTCTTTTTTTACTTTTTTTATATTTATGTTATTTGTTTCTGTATTATATTAGAAATAGCTGAATATGCGCCATTCTATATAACACAAACAGTTTTAATTAATTTTTGCTAATTAATTCATAGTTAATATCCTTGTTAAATTTTGTTAATTGTAACTGTTACTAAGTTCGACATGTATGTAAGGTTGGAATTTTGTGATCGATTTATCACACATTTCTTAATGCACTAGAGTTCTGAAATTTTGTATATTTATTGGAATCTTGATGATAATGTAATATTTTAATAATTTTAGAGCTCTCAATTATCAATTTAAAAAATTCGCAAAATTACGTTCGCACTCAGTAGGTTTCAGTGGTGCCATCTATAGTATTTTTGAGAAATATAATACTTAAAACAATAATTTAAATTTTTCAATAAAAATCACAATAAGTACATCCTATTATAAATCTTTTTTAAAAAATTATTGCTGGAATAAGTTGAAGAAAAATGGATTTAAGTTCGAAATATTTTATGTTTGTTTGTACAGTCAGAATTTTGTGATGAATTTTTCACTCATCGTCTAATGTAGTGTATGTCTGAAATTTTGTATATTCATTGGGTCTTGATGACAATGCAATATTTCAAAAATTTTAGAGCTCTTTTCAATAAAATAATTGTTGGAATTAGTTCATGAAAAATTGATTCTAAGATCCCAAACTATTTATAATACTGAATTATGATATAAATCAAAGACTAAAAACTATAAAATAATAAATATAAAAAAATCTTTAAAAAAACGCTTTTACCAATGCATTACAAAATAAAAAATATTTTTTCTTTTTTAATGCATTGGTAAAAGCGTTTTTTAAGGCTTTTTTATATTTATTATTTGTAGTTGACGCTTCTTGGTGAAGATTCTTGAAAAGGGAAAAGCCCCTTCAAGAACGCCTACAACAACAGCTTTGTCTTCCACTTTCTTATTGTGGTAAAAATTTGAGATGTAGTTATGTTGAAACTGCTTTCAAAAGTAAGCAAGATAAAAATATAAAAATTTTGATGGGAAAAATAAATTCTATCTTGGTTTTATTAAAAATGTGCCTATAAAATACCCTCCTTCTTTTGAAAGAGGTGAAAGAGAAAGAATTGACAGGGGGGAAAGCACAAAATCTCTCTATTTACTAATATTTTCTTTAGATTACACACACACACACACAATCTCTTTAAAATGAATAATATCTGTTTTAAATTCTTTTCGCCTGTTTTTATTAAAACAATTATCTAAAATAAAATTGTGTCATTAGTCATTTTTAATTTTAATAATATGTTAAATAAGTAATTGGATTTCATAGATAACAGTAGATTGAGATATTATATTAAATAAACAATTCTATAGTAATGCGAATGAATAAAAATGTATCCTTACAACATTTTAATCCCCCGTATCATACATACTCTTAGCTTTAGTGAAAAGGTTTAGAAACAAAGATTTATGTAATTAGTTTCAATAAGCAGTACAGAAACACTACACTTGAATCATACTCAAAGCAACTTACTTGTTTCTCCGAGCATTATAATGCACACTTTATGATCCGCAGCCATTTTGCTGTTGGTACTTATAATCCTTTTGGTTTATAACAAATGTAGAACGAGGGTGTTTTGGAGCTGGAACGACTATCCGACACTGATTTTTCTTACGAAAAATAAATAAGCAAAAATTGTAAAAACCTCCTTAAAAGCAGTGAGATTTTTGTCACCCAGATTAGAGAGTTCCGGCAATGTTTAACTTGCGACCATACTACTGATGAAAAACATTCAGTTTCATTACTCAGACCGAAAAGAAGAATAACACTTCGAGACTGATAAAAACGCACATGCTTCTCATATCAGTACCGTCAACTCTGCGATAAGCAGACGACGTTGCGCAAATCCGTTTGGTCCGCGAACTGACAGGCGAAAAGAATAAACTAGATAACTGCGCATGGCACGACTGTTCAAAGCGAAAGTGAAAACCAGCGGAAACTTATTAGGGACTTTCCCTTTTGAAAGGAAAGTAGAAGCTACAGCGATCTTAATCAGTAGCGGACAGGTTCTAAAAGCAATGGTTGCCAGGCTGTGACGAAACAAGGGGGGGGGGGGGGCCCCCGCCCGCCCCGGGGAGGTGAAAAATTTAGGAGGAAAATAAAAAAAAAGCATAAAAATAACAAATGTGTATAATTTACTTTTTAATTTTCTGTTTAAATTCTAGCCCGGCATCAAAACCAGTTGTAATGTTATTAAATAATTACGTAAAATTTAGATGTGTCTGTTGATAAAACCCAAGCAACGCCGGCACAACGAGACGCGGGGCACTGAAGGGTGTGACCAGTGGCGAATCCAGGAGAGGGGCTATCGGGCTGCAGCCCCCCCCCCCCAGAGCTGAACCAAAATTCTTGATTTAATTTTAAATCACTACAACTATTTGATCTTAATTTTCATTTGAAAAGAATAGTAATAAAATCGTGACAACACTGCTTTCTGACTTGACAGGCTCGAAAATTTTTCTACTTTTCTAGTCATTCCACTTTCACTTGTAGCGTTGGAGCGGTGGAAAACATTTTTTGGCCAGCTATTTCATTGCATTTTTTATTAAATTATCGAAAGTATTGCAGTGTTCTTTATTATTCTTATTGTCAGGAGAGGAACGCCTGTAAAGCTAAAGTGTTTTGGTTTACATAAGCCATGAGGTTTGACATTCGTCACTACGATACAAAATTTTTATGACCTCAGCCCCCCCCCCCCGAACCGAATCCTGGATTCGCCACTGGGTGTGACTGATGGTTTTGATAGGAATGTGAGAACGCATCGCACTACAGCTTCCTTCCGCGTATGCTTCTGTCCGGACTCCGGAAATGGGCTCATATAACACCTCCATCATCCCTTTACTGAGTAAAATCGTCCAAAAGGGCCAGTCTTAGGATATTGAAACGGAAAGTAGGAGATTATTCCGTAGCGTAACCTCACTCTGCTACTCAAAGAAAGATGTCCACAAAATTATCTGGCGCTGAAAACAGTAAAAACGCTAAAGAGAGAGAAAAACAAAGTCATCTGTCCTCCTTATTTTTGTCACCGTGGCTAAAAGCAAATACCAGTGAAGGTAAGTGGTATTAATCTGCTCGTTTTCTTTGTTAATTATCAGTTTTTCAAAACTGTCACGGGACAATTTGGTTGTCTTTTCGAATTTTGTCTACATCAGGCACACACTAAAGCAATGGTTCTCAAAAGAAGATTTTCGGATGAACCCTGTGGTATTCCAGAGAAATATGTATCCAGATATAAAAATAAATATATTTACTATTTTTGTTATCAGTTTTCCAGTTCAAAGACAGTTTTCATTGCAAACATCTAACCTTTCTGGTTGCTTTTTCATCCTTCTGCTTAAACACAAGGAAATGTCTCTTGAAACCTTTTTGGTTTTTCATAAAAGAAGAATATGTGTCAATATCTAAAAAAGTTTTAAACTTTTTTACTGCAATTTTCAACATCATATTTGTGTGAATTAGGATTTTTCCCCCCTCACCACCTTTATGTGTAAAAAGAGAGGAAATCTTCAAAGTATTGATGAGGAAATGAGTGTGCCTTCCAAATATATGTCCAAACATCGAATCAATCGCTAGGACACATAAGGCTGGTGTTTCTCATAAACACAAGAATGAATAAACTTAAGATGTGTTTCATTTAATCTTTTTCATCGCTTTATTTTTTTGTTATATTTGACTTAATTATTGTAACAGATTTCTCTGAAATTTGTATATAGTGCGCTTATAATTATTTGTAGGATTTTAAATGCGCCCCGATTTAAAAAAGTTTGAGAACCATTGCATTTAAGATACATTTACTATTGATAATATTTCATACACTTATCATTTTTACAATGTATTTGATTCTAATATTGCACTTAAATTTATGTTTCATGCTGCAAATAAAATTTTCATATAAACGCTTAACTAATTGACTTATTTAATTTTTCTTCTACCTGTCCTGGTAGTATTTGTATCTATCGTCATGAAACATATATAAACGTTAACTTTAATAATACTGTACGTAAATAAGACCTTTATATCCAATTAAACGAGACTATCCTTACTTTTTTAGAGATTAGGGTTTACTATGTTTTAGGGCTGATTTTGCTGGCATTTTATTTCAGTTGAGAGCAACACTGAACCCGCTGGCGAATCCGCCGCAAGTTCATCGACTTCAGAAGAACCTTCAGTACCAGGGACTACAGAGGAATTCGTGAGCTGTAAATCCCCTGTATAAACTGCAGTGAGGGTAATTCAGTATTATTTGATTTAAACGACCCAGGGACATGGCCAGAAAACTGAACTGATACGCAAAGGTGTTTTATAGTATCAAAACTGACGAATAAACTAGTAAATGAGCCTGACCTAAGTTGTCGCGACTCCTCTTCCAACGAATGACGTAACTGGACGCTTGAACTTTTCCACCAATCCAGAGCAGGCATCTTCAGCCAGGACTCTTTTGAATATTATTCGAGAATTGGTGGGAAAATAACCCAAAGACAAATAATATGTATGAATGAACATTCGAACTCTCTTGAATGTGAAATTATGTATATAATCAACCTTTTCTTAATGTGTATATTTTTAAAGAACCTTTATCAGCATGTAAATAACCATTGTTTTGTTATAATTGAGTGGCAACAGTTTGTTGACGCCTGCGCGGGGAGAATGTAAATAAGCAGAGGCGATTTCGCCACCATCAAATAAAGACGTGTTCGTTGCAGTGGCTTTATCTTCCTTTGAATTGGATATTGATTCAATAATTCTATTTCAGAAAGCGGATCCCCAGCTCTCAACAGCGCTCCCGACCCGTGGAAACTGAGGTAGGCGTAATTTATTTAATTTGTTGATTTTACGTCTAAACTATTGTCACATAAGTAATACTTCTAGAGATGGTAGAAAACTATCAAAGGACTGGTTGCACAAAGTTTTACCAAACGGTGAAAAAATTAATCGGTTGTGGTTAATGTCACGAAAATCTATGAACTCACTTCATTGTTTATCATGGAAATTATTTGCTCATATTCAGTCAGAATCGAAATCATCCTTGGTTCGAAGAAAAGCTTTTACTAACTGGGAAAAAGTAGGAGAAAGATAATTAGAACATGAAAATTCGTTAAACCACAAGAACTGTTTTTGTTCCTGGAAAAATCTAGAAGCCTACTTGGGAAAAAGAGGAATCGTCAAAGATCTGCAGGATGAAATAGAAAAGGAGGAGAGTCACTGGAAGGTCGTTCTACATTCGATTGTCGATGTAATATTACATTTCGCCAAACAAAATGGCCCTCTTCGAGATTCAAACGAAACACTGAATTTTTCAGATACAAGATGTGGTAAATTTTTTGAATACCATAGAACTTGCATTTCATTATCACCCTCCACATCGGGAACACATCCTTCTTCATAGAAAGGCTCAAGTTACATATTTCCATCTAAAATTTAAAATGAATTTCTCGAGATAATTTCTAACAAAAGAAGAGAACAAATCATGGAAGAGGTAAAGGAAGCCAAGTACTATGCTGTTATGTTTGATTATACACCTGACGTCAGCCACCTTGAACAAATATCTCATGTTTTGAGGTACGTGAGAATAGTTGGAGATGTTCATGAAATTACTGAAAGGTTCATAGACTTTTTTAGCATGAGAGACAAAACTGGTGTCGCATTCTCGGAGGAAATTTTGAAAAAAAATTGAACTCGAAGGATTAAACATTAAGAACTGCCGAGCGCAATCATACAATGACGACGAAAATATTGCTGGTAAATATCAGGGAGGACAGGCACATATTTCAGAAAGTAACCCTTTGGCCAAATTTGTACCGTGCTCATACACCGAATTTAATCGCAGTAAATGCTGCTACAGCAGTACATGAAGTGGCAGGTTACTTCGGAACTGTTAATTGCCTTTACATATGTTTTAGTGCTTCTACTAATAGATGGGAGGTTTTATTAAAGTATTCACCACTGACACAAAAAAAAGAAAGTGACACTCGGTGGTCATCTCGTAGAGAAGCTGTAAGTGTTGTCCACAAACACTTGGACAAAATTGTAGAGGCTTTGAATCACCTGGCATTAGATGCAGTATCAAGGCCTGAAACGAAGTCTGGGTCTGTTTCCCCTTTTGAAATGTATTCAGACCTTTAAATTTGTAGCTTTTACTTGCTTCTGGTAGAAAACATAAAAAAAAATAGACATCGTCAGTAAAATGCTTCAAAAAGAGGACATAGCCATTGATGTAGCCTGCAACCTCTTAAAAGGACTGATTGCACAAATAAAAGATTGTAGAGGTACAATTGTGAATGAAGTCCTTGAAGAAGCAAAAAAATCTTGTCTTGACCCGTCTTTTAAGGAAGCAAGGAAGAGGAAGAAGAAAAGATTTTTTGACGAAAAATGTGAAGATGAAAGCTCTGAAATTTCTCAACATTAAAAATTCAAACTTGCCTTACTGCAAGTGAATGATAGAATAGAAGCTGAGTTAGCGAGACGATTCCAATGAATGCAAAAGGTGAATGAAATTTTCTGAATTCTCCCAACAACTGAAGACTCTTGATAACAAAACTTTAAGAGAGAAGGCTACTACTTTGGCAAATTTGTACCGAGACAATCTGGACAAGGATGAACTATCTGCTAAAATAGAGAGTTTTAAGTATCCTGTGGTAGGTAGAGACAATTTAGCTGGAAATGAATCAAAAGAGAGTAAGCTAAATTCTACTGCCCTTGATTTAAAAAATTATTTACATACAACTGGACTTCATGAAAACTATTCAAATTTCACCACGGCCCTAAGAATCCCCTTGACTCTACCAGTTTCTGTCGCATCGAATGAGAGCAGTTTTAGCAAACTTAAAATCATAAAAACTATTTAAGAAACTTAACCAAGCAAGACCGCCTTTCTAATCTTGCAGCGATTTATATTGAACATGAGAAGGCATCAATGGTTTATTACGATGACGTGATAAAATTTTTTACAGCAAAGAAGAGGAAAATTAAACTAAAATAATTTGATGTTTAATGGTTAACAGAGTAAACTAACCTATCCATCTGAAAAATTGTTTGTAACATTAATTTTTCAAAAGAAACACTTAGTTAGGATATTATCATTTTTATATTATTGCACATGTTTTTTATAATGTACACTACGTATTTTATTTATTTTGTTGTTGTCCCTTTTTTGCAATGTTTGTAACGTTCTGTGCTGTGATGCTTTTATGTGTGTCATGTCATATTGATATTCTTGTATTGCTTTTATATTTCCCCGCCGGTCTGCTAAAGGCCTTACACCGGGTTTTAAATTTTAAAAAATCTGTTTTAACTTCAGAATGAGTTTTAGGGTTATATTCATTTAAAGAAGGAATTATATTAGAGACAGGAACATAAAGTGGTAATGAAAGCTTAATGGAAGGGTGTTGGGTCATTGCGACAGTATTAGAAGATCTAGTAGATGTGTCAGATATATTTGTTGCAGTGGGAGAGTTTCGTGCTGAATGATTACCGATTATGGTATGTTTATAGTGAGGTAAACGTAGTGTATAGTTTTAGTTCACCAGTTAGTGTGTATGGTTTTTCCGACTCGGTGAGGTCTAAAACGTTGAGATTCTTCAAAGTCTATAATTATTATTTTACTATTGCATCATTTTCTATTAGTATATATCAAAGGAAGTCAAAAAGCTAAAAACTATTTTTTGTTACTAAATAAAAAAAGCAGAAATCTTCATTAAGACACCAACTTTATATTCAAAGAAGTATTACAACTTAAGCATATTTCTCAACACTATACTCATCACTTACTCACAAAAATAATACAGTAAATGTAAAAGAGAGCTTTTTTAAAAGATACATTACTGTCTGTATATAGTACGAAATATCACAGTTCAGAAAATGTATTTCTTAATGAAGAAACATTCAGGAACCCGTAGTTGACAATTATTAATTCAGAAGTTGAAAACTGATAATCTCTATCTGAATTTGTTCATCACTTTGCTAAATATCTCATTTACATGCACACAACTAAAGTGGACAGAGAAAGCATCGGCTCTAACAGTCGATTTAAAGTCAGATGCATGTCAAATAAGATACACTTCCGGAAAACATCAAGCAAGCATTGTCCAACACGTTTATACAACGCCTTGGTTTCGTGTTATCTGACTCGCGTAATACTATCAGAGAATTATTCTCATCATTTTCAGCAACATTTGTTTTGTTTCAGTTTTGGCTTTTCGATGGCCAGTTTTATCCTATGAATATCATCATCTCCAACGTCATCTTCAAGGCGAATGATAGGCGGTAAACTTTCATCAGTTTGCTTCTGATTGCTGTCAGAAGCCGTATTGTTCGAACTTACAGCTTTGACTTCGCCATTTAATATTTCTTTGAAAAATGGAGAGATTCTCTTTCTTTCCAGCACTTTCATTGCCAAATTCTTAAAAACCTGAAAGAGGAAATGAAATATTAAAGATTTATAGCTACTAATTTTATAAACGATACGACAGATTGATTAAAAGGCCTCCAAGTACTAAGAAAGTACAGGGTGTCCATGAAGTTCGTGTGCAAATTAACCCTCTGACTCCTAATCCGTCCGTAACCGGCCATGCAACTTCTATACTAGTGGGGCGGATTTCGGGCAGGTTGCTGGTCCGAAAGCGGGGAGAAGGCAGTTGGGGGAGTGGTCATTAAGGGACTCCTTGGGGTAGAGATAAGAGATAAAAGGCCTTCCATTCACATTTTCCACCACTCGTAGTGAGGAGAAAAGATGAAACGGGGTGGCGAATCTATTTCTCCTATCCATTAGTAAACAAACCTCCGTATACAACTGTACTCAGATTTTGAGAACCCTCAGTGGCCAGGGAGTTAAAGTAGTTGCTACTTAATAAATATATATGAGGAAAAATTGTTACCAGTCTGAGTGTTATTTTGTATAATTACAGAATATGACACGTTTTGTTTTCAGAGTCACTGATAAGAGAAGAAAATGAAGTATACATTTTTTTTGGATCTCTTCTCGCTGACAGATTTGGTCCAAAACTGGATAAAGAACTACAAGTTTTGTTTTAGGACCATATGCTAAAATTCGACCATCTAGCTTTTAGTATTTTTTAGTTATCCCGTTCACAAATGGACAGATCGACAGACAGCGAACCTATCACGGTTTAGACCAATAGTTGATACACTTCTACTATATGCATCTAACTTATAGCTTTTTTGAGTGTTAATTTATCTATAATAACGTCCCTTTCTGAAGAAACAGAGGGCTATTTTGTAAGGCATGATGACCTCGTAATTATGAACTGTGGTTAGATGACGAAGACGATACCTGCGGCGGCAACATCCCCGAAACTTCCTCACTATACCAGCGGGAGGTCGCTTGTTCCTCAATGTCAGATTTAACGAGCACCAATTCTACATAAATGGAAGATATTGGGTAGAATCGATATAGTGGTATTATATCTGATACCCAGTGGTGCCTCGTCACCTTAGAAACAAGCAGTGCTTCAAAAGTTGTATAGACCTAAAAATTGATAGTTTCTGAGTTATAAACAAAAAAAATGAGAAAAAAATTTTTTTCACGTTTTTTGGCTATATCTAAAATTCATACAAAAATTATTGGTGGCAAACATCAGAATCGTAATCAACACCCGAAAAAATATAAAGAAGCAAAAAATTACAATTTCTCCAGAATTGGATTTAAAAAGAACTACTTAACGACTGAACTACTGAGAAAAAGCGAAAACGAGCCAAATGAGGAAGTCGCGCCAACCGCGAGCTGGGAAAAATGCAGCTCAAATGAATGCAATTTCAAGCGGAGAAAGTGTTGCTTTTCTCCCACAGGAGGGCAAAGTTCTCTGCAGCTCGGGTCTGTTCTCTCTTAATTCTTGATTGATTTTCCGTCTTCTTTTTACATTTTTTATTACTTTTATGCCATTTTCGTTGATCACTGAATTCTCAAAGTGGAAAAGCAAACCAATTAGAATAAAAACGAAAATACAATCTTTTAAAATAATTTGAGGAGGGACTGCAGCTTTTACGGACGAGCCGCCGCTGCTAATGCCACTATATTGATCCAACCTATCTGCCTGCTTGTTAATGTGCTGTTTCACATACACATTAACAGGCAGACATGTAGGTGGTTTGTCATCCAAAATTTGAAATATATCTACAATTTTGGCTTACAGGCCATACACAAAATTATATTCATCTCAAGGGTATGAACTGTGAATTAACGTGTTCACTGACAAACAGGTAGAGATAATTCCAAAAGTGATTTTTCTCGCACTCGGAGCATTCTAAACAGTGGAGTTTCATCAATTTCCCGTGATAATTTTTTTTCAGATTACTATACTTTCTCTTCGTATACGAGAAATTAAAAAGGATTTAGGAAAGGAGTTTATAGGTATTTAGGTGATATATATTGTCTATTTGTTTCAGAAATTTTATTTTTCGAAATTCAATTATAAAATTAGGGAATTTTTCAGATTAATTGTTGACCCATGGTTTCACTAGCACAGAAAATAAACCGACTTCTTTGGTTGAATAAAATAAATCCTACCAGAGATGTCCAAAGAAGATTTAGAATCCAATAAAGAAAAAAAGTACTAAAAAGGAATTCTATACTTAAGCGGAAAAAATCAACGACCGAAACTTACTTTTTCAACTAGTGGAAACTTTGAGTTAAAAGTGATTCTGAAAAATAGGTAATTTTAAGCGACACATTTCTGAAAACAAAAAATTTTAAAACGGGAAAAAATTGTCGATGTCATGTTTTACAATCCGTTTTACAGATTATATTTCTCTTATTTGTTTACTAAGTCATATATATTTTAAAATGTGCGCAGAAAAATGCATTTTTAACGAAGAAAGAACGCATAAAACATTTCATATTTAATTAGATCTTGAAATGAATCATACCTCATCTACGTTTTCGTTGTTCTTAGCACTTGTTTCGCAAAAATCCAGAGCCTCTTCTCTCGCATATTTTTCGACTGTGCTTTGGGACACTTCGTTTTGGTGTTGAAGGTCAGCTTTGTTTCCAACTGAAAACAAAATTCATTTTGTTAAGAAATGATTACAAGAACATCTGCATCACTAGTACAATTAGCTTCACATTCTAAATAAAGTACAAACTATTGTTAGATATAAAGAGAGAACATAATTAATGTATAGGTGTTTAGAGCTCAATTACATAGCAAGCACTGGACTAAATGCAACATTTTTTCGTATCCATACAATTTTAGATCATGGGTTACAGGGCATTTCTGATGTTACAGGACATTTTAACACAGAAATCAATTTTCAGAATTCATATTTACCATTTAAATGAATTTTTACACATTTGCAATTCACTCATTGACTTTACAATTCCGAGCTTATTTTTTAAAACTTTGCTTCTTTTATTTCATAATCTGATTTACAAAATATGTCCCAAATGTTTCACCCTGCAGCGCCATTTTTGCCACTGGTGTCGAAAATATGAACTATTTTTCTACATAAATCGATTCTCTGCGATATAAATAGTATGTACACGAAATGGCGTCGCGATTGGTCTATACATCCGTTATAACTAGGGTTGCCATAATTGCCAAGCATTGATACAGGCAGTTTAAGTGCTAAATAAATAAAACATTAAAAAAGTGGGTAGGAAATGGTTTATTTTACTCTGATAAAAAATCAATAGCAAAGATCTAGATCAAAATCAAAGCAATCTAATAAAACGAAAACACAGAAAAGATGCGAGGCTAAACCCTTTTAGCCCAGTCATATTTCAAAGTTGATTTTACTTTCTTGATTATATCATTTTCTTATTCCACATAACTATGAAATTGGGCGCAAGTCATACTAAAGTTATAATGACAAATCAAAATTGCTTCATTTGTCTCCACTGAAGACCTGTTTCTTTCGTCCAACCACTGAGTTGACATTAGGGAAAATATTCTCTCCACATTTGCATTGTGGGCTGGAGTTACAAATACGTATTCACTAACTTTTATTAGACATAAATTCTGATCCATATACTTTGTATCTGCAAAAAACTTCAGCTGTTTCTCTTCCATATTTAATTTCATAGTTGCTTCCCAGTTTTGGTCGGTATTATTTTTCTCTAAATAATCTTTTAGGTATGCAAACTGGCTGCATAGAATCATCACGTGTTGCCAATATGATTCCATGTTGTTTCTTACTTACAAATATGCAATAGTGCGTTCTATTTATTCTCATTTAGGAACTTGGTTGAGAGTCATCGAGTGGAACATATTGGATTTTTGGAATGATTGTGAAAACGGGACAAATTGTAATACGGGACTGAGTAGTGAAATACGGTGACAGTTCCTTATATACGGGACGCATGGCTACCCTATTTATAACTGAACTCTAAACACCTATTCTTTAATTATAATCAGATTACATATTAGCTATATTTTGTAATATAAAATGTGTACTAAAAATTAATCAACAATTAAGCTGCTATGTACCTATGAGTATTGTAGCTTCTTTCTTTATCTCCCTTAATTCACTCAGCCAATTGGAGAGTTTCATGAACGTTTCAAGTTTTGTCGTATCATACGCCAAAATCGCGCCATCAGCTTTCCTGAAATATC
Organism: Araneus ventricosus; assembly: GCA_013235015.1. Classification (NCBI taxonomy): domain Eukaryota; kingdom Metazoa; phylum Arthropoda; class Arachnida; order Araneae; family Araneidae; genus Araneus; species Araneus ventricosus. The sequence continues at coordinate 21,823 of BGPR01011991.1, forward strand.
TGAAAGAATAGATTAAAAATGAACAAAAGGACGCCATCAGCTTTCCTGATGTGTCTGAAAGAATAAAATGAAAATGAAAGTTTGCTTAAACTTTCCAAAATAATTTCGCGAGACTTACTACCTACCACAATTAGTTCTAATTTTACCCCTTAATTTTAGAAAATCCCAGGAATAAATAATTTACTGTTCTCTTTCCAATTATAGGTTCTTACTTTTGGTATGTCGTTTTGGGAAATTTGTTTGATGATCGAATTTATTTTTCTTTAAATCCGTACAATTTACCATAGTTAAAACCCATTCGCCAAGTTACTTATGTAGGAAATTACCCGTAAAGTATTATTTAATCACTGCAAGAATGTACGAGCTAGATTAATTAATTTATTTGGCGATAGATGGAACTACAGTTCTGCTACAAGCAGCGCCCTCTTTTTCTTAACAAAACTCGAGTGCAAGCTCAGAGCGAGCAGAGCAGCACCACAGAAGTCACTATGTTTCCTGTTTAACCCTCTCTGTTGACTTATTATTATTGGCGTTTAAGCCGCCCGATCTCCCGATCGTAAGTATCATGACCCGACTAACATTCTCATGGCTCTACAATACTAAATCTTTAACCTATAATTTTTAATTGTTAATCTTAACCTGTAACATCTATCCCTGGTTAATCTAGCTCCAGCATAATTATGACTTCATGTAAATTATCCTTAACCTTTCTGTACATATATCTCTTTTCCCCCTTGTAAATTCTCCCTAGTGTTTTAATAAATGATGTTTTTGTATTTAATCCTGAAGTCTCCTCGTTTATTCTAAGTAGTATTTTGCTTTAAGTTGTAACCTGTTTGAACCCTTAAAATCCCCTGGATGTAAAACCTTATAGGTAAACCCTTATGTGGTAATTTTGTTCCTTGAACGGAATCCCACATTTATAATACTCAGATTAGTATTAGCAACTCAGATTATTTATAATACTCAGAATAATACTCGCGCAGAGCATCTGCGCTCGGTTATACGCAAGCTATGATTTTCCTGACGCTTCTTGAGCCAAACTGACGATTCAACGCTCCAAGAAAATTTGCCAAGACAAAAAAGGCGCCGAGTGGTGAGCACATAACAGAAAAGTAGAAAACGTACAATGTTTACAATAGTAAGTTCCGTGATGCTCACCTCAATTTGTGAATTGACGCAATTTTATCTTCGCTGACTTAAACTATTTTGACCTTGATCTAAACGTTATCTGTTCCTACTATCTGCTTCGTTTCTAACTGATTTCTTTTCAATCATTTCATCCAAAGTCTCGTTATATTGTAAAATACAATGTGAATTCTTCATCGTTTTATTTTATTTTTTTCGAGAGAAAGTTATTTTATACTAGAACGAATATAGTAATAGGCTATGACTATGGAGTTATGCTTAACATGGAGAAGGCTACCGGTTTTGTTTTGTAAACAAACTTATTGTTGTTCCATTTATCAACTTTCAACTGTTCACTTTTAACTCTATGTCCTAATTTTCTCAGAGCATCTCAAACTTACCATTTTATAGCAAACAATTTAAATTTTGCTGTGTTCCCCTATACGTCTCCCCTGTATGGAATATATATATATATATATTAGTTGTCTTCAAATTTTTGAAGACAACTAAAATTACTTGTGACTCCCAATCGCCGCTACTGCCCCCCGCCCTACCGCACCGTCGCAGGTCAATTGAAGAATGATTGCTGCAACAGCTCGGATACTAAGGTTTGAGTCCTAATAACCATCGCCAGCCACAGCCAGGCCCCTCCCAAAGGCGGTACGTATCGTCATCGGTGAGGGGTAACTCAAGCCACACTATTACTATACCCACCAGGGAAGCAAGAACTCGCTTCCTTTTCCGGCGATTTATCATCACATGCCCCCAGTGGGGGCGATCAGAGGTTAGATTGGCTTTCGGCTTGTTTATACTTGAGTATATGAACGTAATAACTGGGAAAACACAAATCACTAGAGGAAAACTTTTTAATGCAATGGCAGAAACAATATCAAGTTGCTAAACAAATAATTCAGAATGATAACCCACTTTATAAGATTGAGCATACAGTTTACTCACTCTTTGATAATTGCTTTGAATCTTTCTTGCCCAGCTGTGTCCCAAAGTTCCAGTTCTATTTTTTTGTCTTTAAGAACAATTGTTTTATTGTAGTAATCTATTGATGTATAACTGTGGGCCTCTGCAAAAGAGAAAATAAGAATGTAAATTAAAACTAAAATATTTTATGATTTTTAGAAATTTCTTCTCGCACGATTTTTGAATATCGGTGTTATACTATTAAAATTTGATATCATTGCCTGAAATTCATGGACTTAAAAACAGATTCTTTATCTCTAATAGTTTTTCAACAGATTTCAAGGAAAACTTTTAGTTATGAGTAGTTAAAGACGTGACACTCAGTTCCGTATAACTGATAAAAAAATACAGTTAATACAAAACCAAAATTTCAACCATAAAATTAGATAATATTTCATATGAATTATTTAAAATTTCAAAAATAGTTTGAAAAAAAAAATAATCTCAAAAATAATCTCAAAATTCGACAAAAGCATTAAAAATGTGAGTGTGATTAAAACTAACATGGAACAATTTGAAATTAAAAAATCATGTCTTTCAGAGAACCATAAAATAGATGAAATGAAACACAACAGTATTCGTGTAGAACAATATGAAGTCAAAGCTGGGCGTAAACGTCTCTAATAATAATAAAAATGTATGTTGGTTTGTGTATATCTGCTTCATTCTGCCATAGGTTCCACCCTCGTGAAGTTAGAAATAGAAATGGTGGTGGGGGATTTTTTTTCCTATATCTAACACACTAACTCCTAAGTTCGTCGCTAAGACACGTTGTAAGTGGTCTTATCGAACCTAATTGTGCATAGATACCTCTTTTACGACTGTAGTTGTCGGTATTCAAAAGTTAAGAGAGTGAGAAAAGAATTTAATTGACAATCTGTATGATTAACTTTTCGGCATAGAGTTCTGTATTGACAGTTTTGTTCCTCATTGTTGGCCTTGGAAAATGATGTATATGTTAGAAAAACTCATCCATACTTTTTGTAGTGTGTTCGGTGTTATTTTTCGTCAAGCTTCAGGGTTCAGATTTCAGTTCACCAAGGTTCACCTGTAGTGGTGGAAGAAGTACCAAATAAAGAACTTGTAAACTGCTCATGGTGCTCTTACTTGTTTTTTTAAAGAGATATAGCCCTTCAAATTTGGTCTATTCCAGTGGCGAATCTAGGATTCCGGTCGGGGGGGGGGGCCGGAGGGCATAAAAACTTTGTATCGTCGTGATGAATGTCAAACTTCAAGTCTAAAGTAAACCAAAACTCTCTAACTTTACAGACTTCACTCACATGACAATAAGAATCATAAAGAACAATACATTACTTTCGATAATTTAATAAAAATTACAATGAAATAACTAGCCAAAAAATGTCTTCGACCGCGTCAATGCTACAAGTACAAGTGGAATGACTACAAAAGTAGCAAAAGTTTCGAGCCTTCCAAGCCAGAAAGGAATGTTGAAACGTTTTTATTATTTTTTTAAAGAGAGAAATTAAGAAAAAACAGTTGTAACGATGTTAAATTAAATCAGGAATTCTGGCTTGGCTGTGGAGGGGGGCTGTAGCCCGATAGCCACCCCCTGGATTCGCCACTGGTCTATTCTTTTGGAAGCACCCTGTATTTTGAAGGATTTGAAATCCCAAAACCTCTTTTACAATGTTTCCAAGTCTAGTAATTCTTGGTCCAATAACTTTCATTTTATAGGAGTATTAAAGCTAAACTTAAATTATAAACAATCGGTATAATAATGTTGAAATTGGATTTTAAAGTATTCTAATAGTACTAGAAGATTTGTGCCCGTCTAAGATGGGTTTGTAGCTTGCCAACAATACCTCAGATCTGATAGTCACAAATTTATTAACGAAAGTCGTAATTGAGAGGTGCTTAAGAAATAAAAAAAACATGAGAAACAGAAATGATGAATCAATTGACACTAGCTTTCGTTTTGCAAAATATATAAATATTAAATTTAAATTAAGTACGAAAAAGAAAGAACCTTTTTAACAAAAACGAAAGTAAAGATCTCCCAGAAGTGGAAAAATAAATTAATTCTATAGTCTGTTCGCCGAGACGAGAGAACGAAATTAAACAAACGCATGCGCAGATTGGCGATGATTAAACAACTGGCACTTTGCCAAGAGCGCTAAACAGACAGTCTGAGTTTCTGCTTTTTTTCATCTCCGCTGTTTATTATTGTCTTTGACTGCTAAAATTGACGATTCTTTCGAGTGATTTTGCATTCTATACACACAAATGGAGAGTCAAAAAACTTATTTGAGTCCACCGAAGAAGAGAGTAAAAAGAAAAGCTTTGAGTAAGGCTGAAAAGGATATGATTTTGAATCTAATGAAAAAATAAAATTCGCCAAACTAGGGATTTGGGCCAAAAATGTAGCTCTTTGGCGATGTTTCCGCAGCCCGTTTGTTTACTTTCGTTCTCTCGTTTGCGCGAACAGACTACAGTATAACTTCTATCTGATATAAAAGGAGTTCCGCGGCAATGAACAACATAAAATAAAAAATGAAAATAAACTGCTGAACTTAGCTTAAAAAAATCCTGTCATAACTCCTATTTGATATTAAATCAGCACAGAATGCAAACAGTATCTCATAGTGTGTATGCTAATTTGTAGTCAGACTGTCTGGTCTGAATCTCTTTGGCACGTAGCCAAACCAAACCACGTGATCGTCACCGACTTTGCTGGCCTTTTATATATATGATTGGCAATTGCAAACCTTATTGGAGCTATGCACATAATAGGAAAAGAATAATCGATTATTACTTACCTTTATAAATGTTTTTGCAGAATCGTAACATCAAAGAAGTTTTTCCGACTCCTAAAAATTCATATATGGTCATTAAATAGTGTCCATTCATTAATATTTTATCACATAACCTTATAAAATAGTTTTGTTATTAGATTAAATATTACTAACAAATTTCTAATTTTCATCACAAAATAACTCAAGTTAAATCAAACTAATTTTAAATTCTACGTGAGACAACTATGGTAAATTCATGTGTAACATAACTTTGCAAAATGTTAAAGTAAACAAAAGGTTCAAACAGCATTTAAACATTATTTTTGCTTTAATGAAGTATATACGAAAGTTATATAAAGCAACCATTCGTCATTCAAGCTTCTAATATGAACAAATCCCTCAATTTTATCAACAAGAGTCGATTAATTATGCATCAACTAAAAATTCTATTTTCACAAACATGTTTGAGATTAAATTAATTTATTTAAAAAATATAAACTACTTAATAATAAAATATTCATAAAACACTTTGTAGTAAAATTGCAGCAAAATTGCCCCACACAAATCAGTATAATTTCTAAAAAGAAAGAAAAAAGAAAATACATTATTTTTTGGAACTGAAATCTTTTAGCTGTTACCGTGTTTTCGTTTTAAAAGTGCTCCTGTGGCATTTATTCTAACCAGGTGACTAAATTGTTGAAAGTTGTTTTCCACTAAAAACTAGTTTACCCACATAAAAACACATTCTTTCCCAAGGAAAAATAAATAAATAAAAAATTAAAATAAAATGTAAAAACGTTGCATGTCATCAAAGTTTTCTCATATAAATCAAAATTAAAAATAATTTTATTAAATTTTACACATTTAAAATGATCATGCTTAAATAATATTTTTTTCCTTAACTCTTTAATCCCGAGGCGTCTTTTTTCTTCTAGCCCGTTTAAAACTGGGAGATTTTGAGAGGAAGAGACATGAATTGGACTCTCCCGACCTGGGTGGTCATTTACCCCATCCTCTGCTATAACTTTCCCTTAAGGCGCAGGGAAATGGGCTGTGGTTGGCAAGCATAATTGGACCCCTACCACGCTTATCTCCTAAGCGATCTCAGAACCTCATCTCTCTTCTAAAGAAGCCCACCGCCTAGATCGCCCTTCGTCGCTGTTAAGGGGAAATTTTTAGACCTCCCGGGACCGTCTCGTTCGGTGTTGAGAGGGTTAAAAATATTCTTTGTGATATTTATTCCTTTTAATTATTATTTCTTTCTGCACCATATGCTTTGAACTTTTAAAATGGCATTTTCTATACAGGCCCATTAAAAAATATTTGAAACGTTCTATAACGGAAGAAAATAGATAAATGTATTTACGTAAATGAAAATAGAATATTCTTCTCCTTGTGACGCAGATAGTTCAGCAGCCAAGCAACTGTCTTATCATTGCACTCTTTATCTTGATTGTCTCTGCTCGTGTCTGCTCGTACTATTATCATTTCACCCCCCCCCCCCCCCCCCCCCCCCCCCCCCCCCCCTATCGGGCTGCAGCCCCCCAGAGCAAGACCAAAATTCTTTATTTTATTTAAAATCATTACAGCTGTTTTTTTATTCTTAATATCCCTTTATAAAAATTCACAACATTTTTCCTGGCTTTTGACAGGTTCGAAAATTTTCCCACTTTTGTAGTCATTTAGTCATTCCACTTGTATTTGTAACATTTACGCGGTCAAAAACATGTCTTTGCTAGTTATATCATTGTGTTTTTTATTAAATTATCGAAAATATTGTAGTGTTATTTATGTTTCTTATTGTCAGGTGAGTAAAGTCTGTCAAGTTAAAGTGTTTTGGTTTACATAAGCCATAAGGTTTGACATTCGTCACGACGATATAATATTTTTTTTATATCTCAGCCACCCCACACCCAGATCGAAATCCCAGATTCGCCACTGATTTCAGTTGTAATTTTTTATTAACTTTGAGGTTTCGGGGTTTTGAAAAAGACAATTAAGTTTAACAAGCTTTGTTCCTTTTAAATATTCATCATTTACGTTGAATGATGCCTAAGCTCGGAGAATAATCGAAGTTACTAAAAAAATATTTACATAATAAGAAACCACAGCAGTATGCTCATTTCAAGCTTTTTCCTTTTTAAGGAATCTCCATTTGCTAGTGGCACTAAATAACCAGTGTGAGAGTACGCCCCTTGACATTGAGTGTGAGAGTACGCTCATTATATTAATACAAAATGGTGCGTTCTGTTCATTTCTACTTGAAAGAATCTGCATTCCCTGGAACGCATAGCGGCGACAAAACCCGCAAGTGAGTCAGTCACATGTCGCAATGACGTAACAGGTACGTGGTAATCGTTATCAACATAAGCCGGAGTATTCTCCTTCTCCTCTCCTCGCTGTACGTCCCACGTATATTCACCCAAAGCGGCGCGTTTGAACTTCGTAAGCTCAAAACAAAAAATTATTTCAGCTCAACTGAATTTACAGTGAAACTTCTCTATGAGGCCAACCTTACATAGCGGTCACTCCTCTTAACGGCCACTTTTATTTGGAACAGAATTTTTGGCTCATAAATAAAATTTTAAAATAATTTCAAGGAACGGCCACTCAAACCTGTCTGAAGGGCCGGAGCGGTCGGCCGCTCAACTTCAATGAAATTTGTTCCTTTCGTCTCTGTGACCATGGGCCTTAAAATAAAAGAAAAGAAAAGAAAAGGGAAGAAAAGATATAAAGAAGGAGAGAAACGCACAAATAAATACATACACTTAAAAACAACACCGGAAATCGGATTGAAACTACTCATTAATTTAAATTAATCATTAAAAAATTCTAGATTAAATTTTAAAATTCCGGCTTCGGGGTGCATTGAGTCACCTTTACGACTACCTGCGTACCTAATTTCATGGCTATGAGTACGATAGATTCGTCTGGATATCGCGCGCAAGCACTCACGCAAGCAAACATTTCCTTTTATAAGTATAGATTTATTTATCGTCATTCGGAAAAACAAGAGAAACATTTTTTCGATGCTCACGTGCAATTATCAGAAGCAGGAGGGAGTAAGAAACAATAAATTGATTAGGCCCTTGTTTTCTGTTAGATCTTTTGCAACCAGAAATGTTTATATTTCCACGATTATGAGTCGTCAACATTAATTGGAACAACCACGTTTTTTGCATCCCATATTTTCATAAATGTATGGATTTTCCAGGAATATCTACGATTTTAATAAAAAAAATAATATACATATGCTCCATTTATCACTTAAAATAAAATAGTTTAAATCGGAAAAGTAAAAAAAATACTTAGAATTAAAAAATTAGCTTCCGATTTGACCGATAGTTTGGTTTTTTCATTATTTCCTGGCACTTTATTAATATCTCAAAGTAATTGAAGTTGGGGAAGTCTGGTTTCTTCAGTTAAGTAATTTCAGTTTGTCCTACCTTGTAAATAATAGCAGATGGACAATCAAGCGTCAATTTGCTTTAACTATTGTGGGTTACACAAAACTGATTTAGTTCCGTCAACATTTTGGATTTTGGCCTAATAAGTTTTCAGTTCATGATCTTCCGGAATGTATAATTTATTTCTATATGCCCTTGACTTTCTTTTGTGCTTCAAAATAAGATTTATATTTAACAACAGTGTTCCTTCCGAAAGTGCCATTTTTACACACTTTTATTTAACTTGAATTGTTTCATGTTTGTAATGAAGAAATTTTGTAATTCATTTCTCACAAACTTCCTGATGTGGTAAAGTTTTGAAATTTTGCATACTTTTGTATTCTCAATGAAAATATATTATTTTAATTCTTTCAGAACTTAATTATCTCTTGATTGCTGAGTTCACTTAACTTTTGATTCTATACGAGTGGTGCCACCTTATAGTGAATTTGAAAAAAATCACAACCAGATGCGAATTATTTATGATTCCATATTATTTCCAGTAGTAATAATATTGAAGATTTCATAATATTTATGATAATAAATTATAAATTAAAATCTATAAAGAAGAAATTAATTAAATATAAAAAATAAATACTTTTTAGTATGCTTTAGTGAGTTTTTTTAAAAACTCATTTTATTATTATTTTCTATATGGCTCTCCCAAAAACCATTCGGCACATTGAAATACAATGTGCCATTTTCATACCTATAAATGTGTGTACGAGCGAAGTATTTTCGCAATATCCGAGAAAACTTTTGCATGCTTCACATCTCAGCTTAAAAAAAATTCAAAATCACATTCATTTAAGAATTTAGTAATTCTAGTAGGAGTTAATTTAGTAATCTAATAGTTTTCCCTTCAATCACTTCACGTTCACTTCAGTAAATCAGTGGGAGTGGTCTCCCCTAAATATTCTCGTATACTCCTTAACACATGTAGAGAAAAAATAAGCTAAAAGACAATAAAATGTACGAAGCGTCCCAAACGCAGGTAGAGAAAAAAATAAGCGAACTGTATGCCACGAGTCAGACGCAGCAAGGTGGAAGTAAAATCCAGAAGCCGGCGGAATTACGCAATAGGGTTGCGTTAGATAAAGAAAACCGAATTTGCAATTTGAACGCCTTTTTTTAACGAATTGAAAAGAAAGAAAATTGGACACCAATCTACAATTAAGGTTACATACTAAATTTCATTCATCAAAGTAATTGAGTTAAGGAGTTATTATGTTCACAAATATGCGATTATACAGACCGACAGACAGAAAACCCTTCCACGGATTTGGCCAAAAATTTTATACGGACCTACATTTGTAATGATGAAACTGTGTACCAAATTTTATCTATTTAACTATTTAAGTTTTTGAGTTTTGGTGTTCACATGAATGCAGACAGACAGACTTCCCGTAGACGAATTTTGTCAAAATTTGATAGAAACCTACAAATTATATGTAAAGATCATATACCAAATACCTGAACAAGGAAATCTCTCGATACTTGATTGACCTATGTAGTAATGACAACTTAGCCGTTTTTTGGGGTAAGTATTATATATATATATATATATATATATATATATATATATATATATATACTGTGAGTATAAAGATATAGATATATATAGTGAGTATATAGATATGATACTGTAGAGTATAAAGATAAAGATATTATATATCTTTGTATATAATATCTTTATACTCTACAGTATTACAGACATATGTGGCATTTCTTCGACTCAAATTCGAAATAAAATACTTTTTGTCAAAAATACAAACATTAGCATCGCTTTAACATTATAATCTTCACTAGAAAACTGTAGAAGTTCAGCCGTTAGGACTGGCCTAGGTATTTTCATGCATGTTTTTGTCTTATTTGAAGCCATTACGCCGTCATTTTCACCACATTTTCCCTTAAAATCGCAATAGAAATACTACATTTGAAGTGAAAGATTAGTTGTCCATGATTTTCATTTAGAAATAACATAGTTATATAAGAAAAGCTTAGTAATATATAATTTTAAAATAATAAATCTAATTAAAATAAATTTAAAAAAGACAATTTTTATTAGTGTACTAAACAGCATAATTGTTTTTAATTGAATTAGTTTCCCAATTTTAATTTTGAGATCTATTGTTTCTCGAACTCACGACCAGGTGGCGTCCTGGTATGGAATAAAAATTTAGTTCAATTAATGATCAACTGATAATTAAGTTCTGAAAATATTAAATTTTAAACATGAAAGTGGCGAATTCAGGGAAGAGGGCTATGGGGCTACAGCCACACCCCAGAGCTAAGACAGAATTCTTGATTTTATTTAAAATCACTATGACTGTTTGCTCTTAATTTCCTTTTTGAAAAAAAATAATAATAACTTCCAACGTTGTTTTCTGGCTCAAAAGGCTCGAAAATTTTCCACTTTTCTAGTCATTCCACTTGTAGCGTTGACGCGGTCAAAGACATTTTTTGGCTGCTTTATTTCATTGCATTTCTTATTAAATTATCGAAAGTATTATATTGTTCTTTATGATTCTTGTTGTCAGGTGAGTAAAGTTAAGGTGTTTTGGTTTACATAAGCCATGAGGTTTGACATTCGTCACGACGATACAAAATGTTATGACCCCCAAACTCAATTCCTGGATTCGCCACTGAAACAGGAACACACTAAAGTTTGCAAAGAGTAGCACAATAGAAAGAGAGTGAAAAATCGATTACATACTCCATTTTTACAAACGTGAAAAAGCCAAATAAAAGCGTTTAATAATGTTTGCAGTATTGAAATTGAACATTCTACTATGAGAAGAGTGCTGAAACTTTATCGCTCGCAACTCGTGAGCTCGCTAGTGAGTCAGATGGTTTCATGACTCACTAATAAACTTTCGCTCTTCCCGTTGTAGTGACCTTGAGAAAATCCCAGTGTTGATGATCTCTCTTCAAACGCTCAAACTTCCGCTTGATAAGTAAGAAAAATCTTACAAAATAGCAGGTCTAATCTCAAGTGGTTAGTCGCTCTGAATTAACCGGAACAGCTTGGCTAATACAGACTGAAGGAAGAGTGTCGTGCTTTTTATTCCATCCCTAGCTTGAAAAAAATGAGCTCCTCAAAAATATCTGATTTGTCATTTCTTAAAAATCTGGATAAATGCTCTTATTAAAAATGGGAAAAAATATTAACTAGATTTAATTTTATTTTTGATTTAGTTTGTTTCTGTAGGATTTCCTTCCCTACCTTTACTGTGCGTAGAATATGGCAACTACCTTTACTGTGCGTAAAATATGGCAACTACCTTTACTGTGCGTAAAATATGGCAACTACCTTTACTGTGCGTAAAATATGGCAACATTATTTTAATGAATAAAGGCAGTTCTCTCTCAGCTTCGAAACCCGATTCCACTGAAGATCCGCCGTGTTTGTGGGCCTGGTGCACGTTAAATGTGTCCTGGGTCAAACGTTCTCCCGCTGGTATGGTGTAGAAGTTTGGAGATAGGTGCCAGCTCAGGTGTCGTTCTCGTAATCTGATCGAGGTTCAAAATTACGAGGTCCGTCTCAAAATAACCTTCGAGTTGCTTCAAAACGGGACGTTAATATAACGAAACTAAAACTCAGCATCGTAATTTCTTTGAATAGTAGTTTCCGTTATGTGAAGATTTGTGGTATTGTTAGTGTTATGTTACCAGATATTCTGGATTAGCAGGGAAGATCCCAGTTTTTGACTCTTTGTCCCGTCTTGCCCCATCTTCTTCTTCGTGAAACAGCAAAACAAACATATTTCCAACACCACGAGAGAAAAAGAATTGCATTCTCCTCTGTTCACGCAAACACTTTCGAAAGTATTTTAATACATAAATGCGTGATCTAACCTTTGATGTAACAAAGTTTTCAGTTATCTGTTATGAAAGCCAAAGAAAATAGAATAAAAGTTTTAAAAAATTTCCTATTGCTAATATACCGCCATTGTTCTTAAATAAGCAACAATATTTTTCTTCTGTGTCAACAAAAAAAAGAAACAAACCTGCGAGTGAATCGAAATTTTGCAGATACATACCGTAAAATTCACTTTTAAAAGTCATTCCAATAAATCTGGAACCCCAAATTTTTACTTTCTCTTACACGAAATGTATGTTACCGGCAATGTATGAAAGCCGGCATTCTATAGAATACCTAAGCACATTTTATAGAATGCCGAAAACTGGCCGGCAATGTATGAAACCATTAACATTTCACATATTTCCTGGGCATTCTTTAAAGACCGCGGTGTCCTGGTGGTGAGGTCACGACCTCCGGGGGTGGAGGGTTCCAGGTTCGAAACCCGATTCCACCGAAGAACCGCCGTGTAAGCGGCCTGGTGCATGGTCCCACTGTCATCGGTCCAATAAAGGAAACCGGTTGCCTAGAGTGGACCACTGGGTACACAGATTGAACCACCAATTTCTTTAAGCACAATTAAAGCAAAAAAAATTTGATTCTTAAATTCTCAGCAGCACAACAATGCATGGACCTCAGTATGACATTTTATGCACTTTATCACTTCCTCTTCCCCTTTTTCACCTTCACGAATGATATAAATTATACATATCCTAAATTTTTATACTTTTTGATCCGACATTTGATGGCTTTAGAGTCCTTTTATTGCATTTTTAATTTGTCTTGTTCGTGTTCCAAATTATGAGGACTATTAGCGGTGATAAACTGCTTTCTGAGTTATTCCTGTAGTTTACGATAGTAACCCCATTGATTTAAATGATCCAATTTAGGCGTTTGTGGCCAAATCTAGGCAACCTTTGGAAAACAACAACAAAAAAAAATTCCCGCAACCTTGATTTTAAACTATTTGGATAAAAAGATTATAGCAAATTTTAGTTAAAGAAATTTCTTGAGGATATAATACCATATTTTTCTATTTAATATAAAACAGCGCAAGGGCTTTTCGTCTTTTGTTTAAATAATAAATGGATGATACACAGTGATGTAAAATACCCAGGTATTTATTTTTAAGGGTAAATACCCTGGGTATTTATTTTTGAATTACCTCTATTCATATAAAACACAGGCACTGCTATGAAATATGATGTCTCTATATAATATAAATATGTATAGAATAAATATTGAACATAAGATAAGGTAAAAAAAAGAAAACTTGTAATATATGAACCTTTTAAATTTTATAAAAACTAAAAAAATGAATCAGAAAAAACAAAAACGCAATACTATATCATGGATCTTGCATAAAATACGTGGCTTAAATATCAATCCTTTTTAAAACTCAACTAAATTTAAAAAAAGAAAATGTTGAGTTTGGTTTTAAAATGATAAACAGCTGATAGTAGAAACTAAAATGAAAGATACAATTGTTTATAATTCTTTTTGGATTAATTAGTCAAAGTACCAGACATAGCTGATAAGTTAGCAGATGTTTCAGTTCTACAGTTTTTAAGTCAATTATTCTGAAAGTAATATTCACTTATATTACTTTCAACAAAAGTAAGTTATTTTTGTTGCTGAATCTTGTGTATTATTTGATGGTACATTAGACATACAAACTCACACTCAGTTTCATGGTTAGACGGTATTCATCTGGATCATGAACATCAATACATAAATTATCTTAAAACTCTAAATTTGATGTAAGTGTCATGGTTGGAATCTGATTAAAAAATTCATTAGCTATTTTATTCCTTTTTAATCCACCAAGTCTTTCGAAACATTTTTTTTGTTTCTCCATTTTGCTTGCATTGGCAAGTTTGTACTCAACATTATAGTACTTACATTGGATACTTTTATCATTCTTAACATTAAAAGCTTCAAGAAGGTAACTTTCCTCTCTTTTTTACTTTTTAATGCAAAATTTACAGTAATATTAATATACACGAAGTAAATGACTAACTATTCATAAATCAAAACAAGAATGTTTGACTTCCTGCATGGCAATGTGAGTAAATTATGGATCACAAGATTCACTGGTACTGTCTGTCTCGACTAATAATTAAGGAAAATGTGTGTGTTTTGGCGCTCTACAGGACAGACCGCTAGGCCAAGAGCAACGAAATTTGGCACAAACATACTTTGGAGGGTGGGAATGTGCACCTATTAACCGTTGTTTTTACATTTTAATTAATTCAAAATTAAGCGAAAGTTTGGAGTTTTTCCTTAATAACTACCGAAAATAGTACAGCACAAAAATTATTTTTACACCATCTGAAAATTTAAAAGCGTATCTTTTCAATGATAACAATTAAGTTTTCATTTGATTTTTTCTCTAATTTTAAAAAAATTTTTAAAAATATTTTTTCATTCATTGTTACAATGGAATTCAAACCGTTTTCATTGTTTAAACAAATATTCAATTGCGTGTTTCTCTTTCATTGTTGAAAGCTAATATAATATTCTATTGGATTTTCTTTTGTTTTTTTGTTTAATAAATTTTTCTGTGAAATCTGTAAAGAAAGTCCTCAAGATAGTAAGTATATAAAGAAATAATCCAGTAAACTGAACGATTATGGTTGCTATGTTTAAATTAATTTTATTAGTATGTTTTCAGCCAATTAACATGCTGCTGGACGTAAAACTTGCCGTGTCATTTCGATGTTGAAATAAATTTGCTAAATTAAAACTCGCGTCGATTACGTGCAATTACATGTAACTAGGCATGAACAGTTACTTGACTCCGTCAGGGACTTTTATATAGACAAGGAACAGAACAAGTGCAAGGCTACGTCAAGAACGCGGGGTAAATCTCTATCGCAATTTAAAGTTTAAAATTTTTTTGTTAAGGGAACCGTGAATATCAAACTATGCATAAGAGAGTCAGTTGAAATTATATTCCCAGCGAACAAGCTGGTCGCCGATGGCGGCTAGTATAACATAAACGGCGTTAAAAATAATTATTCTATTGTGAGTGACAAAGTTTCAAACCGTAGAAACTAAATTATCCCCCGATCCCGTTAAGTTTTAGAATACTTTATTCTGAATCCTGATAGCAATTGTTTTTTGTTTATATAATTTATTCAAAGCTACATTTTTTTATACAGAATACCCAGTTTAGGGGTACATATTATTTTTTTATTTCATTTTGAATCATCATTTACAAATATTCAAAAAAATATCCAGTTTTGAGGTATTTACAATTTTTATGTTTCATTTTGAATCAACATTCGGAAATGCATTTCTTTTTGCAAAATATCCAGTTTGTAGGTATTTTTAAATTTTATATGTTTTATTTTGAGTCACCATTCACAAATGCAAATTTTTTCGCAAAATATTCAGTGTAAGGGTATTTATAAATTTAATGCTTCATTTTGAATCACACCATTCTCAAATACTTTTCTTGCAAAATACCCAGTTTTGGGTATTTATAAATTTTAAGTTTAATTTTGAATGACCATTCACAAATACTTTTTTTTTTTTTGCAAATACTTTTTTCAGGAGGTATTTATAAAACTCCGTATATTTCTTTGTGAATCAGCATTCGAATTTTTTTTCTTCGCGAAATACCCAGTTTTTGGGTATTTACCCAGGCCTTGGGTAAATACCCGGGTATATACCCAAAAAATATTTACCTACCTACTGGGTATTTACCCACCCCACATCACTGATGATACATAAATCTAAACACTTGTTGTCTAACTGTAAACACAAAGCACTATCGCTTAAAAATTAATTCACATACCTCATTTGCATCGTTACAACATAATTTGAATATTTTACGGCCAAATATTTAATAGATTTGTAGTTATCAACCGGTTCAATATAGGTGCCGTGCCGGTTCAAATTCGACGTCTCTCCGTTACAGTTATTATCAAACTAGAAGATTCGTGACCGTCTCCAGCAATATCTCAGATCTGATTGCCGCAGATTTACTAACGAAAGTTGTAGAAAATCTCATGTAGAGTGTTTAAGAAATAAAAAAAATCATGGAAAACAGAACTGATGATTCAATTGACACTCACTTTCATTTTGTAAATAACTTTACCTTTAACAAATATTATAGCTTTACCAGAGTACCAGCACCAACAGTGCTTCTACTCCGACTGAGTGCACAGAGTTAAAGAACGAGAGGAGCAAAAATGGAAATTGCAGTCAATGCGATTGAAGTGTGGAAAAAAGAAAAAAAATGCAATGGAGGCGACTGAGGAAGTGATTCAAACGTCAACAAATAACAAAAAAGGAGAATGTGGCACTACACAAAGGACGTTAGAGAGGTTTCAGTGGAAGGGACCATTCACTTTACTTTTAAAAATAACTTGATGCTTCTATTTGCATGCTGAGCTGCATTTAAATTTATTCTAAAAGGCTTCATACCTTTTTGGAATTAATTTGCTCACGTGTTACTTCCTGGTAGGAATTCTTTGAAAGGGGAAAATCCCATCCAGAAAAGTGCACAACAGCAGCTTCCAGCTTTCCTTCCAATTACTTTATTGTGAAATATTTACAGCGAAAGTATTTTTTTTGAAATAAGCAGGCTATTATCATAAAAATTGTGTTTGGGATAATAAATTGGTATAACACTTCTTCGTAAAGTATGGAAGGAAGAATTGAAAAAGAAAGCTCCAAACTTGTGTAGCAATATTTTTCCACAATTTTGATAAACACAAAATATGTCTTTAAAATAAATAAGATCTATTTTAAATCCTGATGATCAGTTTGTTTAAAAAAACCAAGCTAAAATAAAAATTATTTCGTTATTTAAGTTTATTTAATTTACTAATAAACAAAAAGACAAATTTAATGCAATAACACTAATAAATCAAGTAAACACTTTTTAAACATTGTATATCGACAACAATTCCCAAAATTTAATTTAAAAACACGTCGCATTAAATAAATAAGTAAATTACAGGTAAATATAGCTTCTGATTTTATAGGACTCCATAAAAATAGGAATGTGTAAAAATGTATCTTTACAATTTTTTGATCCTTTATTTCATACTCTTAGCTTTATCCAAATGATTGTGAAACAATGAACGCCGTAATTTCTTTCAATAACGATTACAGAAACATTACATTTTATTAGTTATGTTCAATACCACTTACCACTTTCTCCGAGCATTATAATGGACACTTTATGATCTGCAACCATGTTGCAGTTGGTGCTAGTAATACTTTTGGCTTATGACGAATGAAAAACTAAAAGTAATTTCGTAAGTCAGAAAAGAAGGGTCAGACTTCGAGACTGATAAAAACGCACGTGGTTTCCTTATCAGTATCGTCAGGACTGTGATACATGCGATAGAGCGACCTTCGCTCAAATTCGCTTGGTCCGTAACTGTCAGACGAAAAGAAAAAACTGGATGGCTTTGCATGAAGATGGTAAAGTAAAAGTGGAAACCGGCTCAAAATGACTAGGGGATTCCCCCATTTCCCCTCAGGGCTTTACCTTGTTCGGTAGGGAGTAGCGGCCCGAAGTAACTTTAAAAATAGGGCAAGGCAACAATATGGCGCCCCCCAACCAACGTATTATTTTTTTTAAAAAATCTATAATGTCTGCATATTAAATATCAAACAAAATTTGCTTAGAAGTATGCATGTTTTACCTGCAAATATGACTTAATAATATTTCGTTGGGAATTTTTAAACTTCAGCTATATTTAAGATTATATAGTGGACTTACTGAAACTAAAACAATGTATTCAGTTTTTTTAATTATATGATTTTATTTCCCTAGTCTATTAAAATATTTTTTCTTCACATTTCCGATTTGGCGCCACCCCAGAATTTATCGCCACGGTCCGGTTTGCCCAGGCTGCCTCTGGCTGTAGGGGTCGTTTCTCCCTCGAAAGGAAAACCGAAACTACAATGAACTTGTAGTCATTGCAGTTGCAAAATTCTATTGAAGATTTATTATAAGTTGCTGTACAACTTAATAAGAAAGAATAGAAAGCTATGCTGGTTACTGAATTAAACGATATGGTGGATTTTATTTTGATAATTTATTAAAGCATGTTAAGGAGGATTTAATGTTAAGTGTGCAACTGTAGGAGTTACGAAGGGTAATTACAAAATAATCATAAGGGTATACTGTTCAGCAACGGATTCCGAGACTACCACTTTTGAACGATTTTACACCGTAAGGTGTGTCAGGCAATGAGTCATATGAGCGCATGTCCGGAATTCTTTGTTAGATCACGCTCAGTAAAATGTAAACACTTCCATTCTGCGCTTTTCCCCTACTTTGATGAAAATAACTCAGCCCGGCGCATGCGCAAAAGTGCGGAGGGTTTCCGAATCCGTTGCTTCTATGTTTCCATATATATTAAAAAACTATGGCATTAAACAGTATCTTATTAAAAACAGAAACATTTTTTTTAAAAATTCGAATAGTTGCAGAAGTTCTATATGTTTTTCGTTCGTTATTCAACATATACTCTAAGGTCAGTGATGTAGCGATGGTAAGTGGCGCTTGGATCATAATATAATTCTTTCATCCTCTTTCCTCCCCTCCGTCGTCATCACTGGCTTAAGGGTTTATCAGACGGACAGAGCAGCTTCAGCGATTTCCGTGTACACTAAGATGCCACTCGAACAAAATTTTTCGTCACGTGACTGGTCAGACAAGATTTCAAAAATCGTGGACTGTATTCAATCGGTTTAAAAATGTACACGACAGTGATGGAAAACTGTGAGCAGCGAAAATTCAAACCAATCGGGTGTGACTTTGACGATGACTCGCCTTCCACGATATCGAAATCTTGTCTGAATGCGTCACGTGACGAAAATCTTTTGGCAAGTGGCGTTACCCTAGTGTATACGGAAATCACTGACGGAACGCTGCTCGTCTGCTATACCCTTTAGTTTGTGAAAACGCATCTTTGATTTTAAAAAGTGACAAAAAAAGCCCCTACGTTTAGGGATTGCAATCCGGAAAACCGGATCCGGCGGATCCGGCATCATTAGACGTCTACCGGATCCGGTAAATTAAAAATAAATACATGAAGCCGATTTCTTGAAACAATACTGGCGTTGTTGCAAGAGTAGGTACTTAAATGCGTGGTGTGTACGAGTCGTTCGACGCTGACTCACCCGCTTCACATATAGACATTCTTATCGTTCAATTGATAGATGAATTATGTTTATGTTGCATTTACGAGTATGAGAATGATTTAAGTAGATAATTAGACTTAGAAATGAATTGAGTAACGATCCATATTTCTGATTTTTCTTTATAATACAACTTTTTTCTTACATAATGACCGAAATAACGTTTTAAATTGTAAGTATGTACCTATTTGTGTTGCATTGCAGGTACTAGTCGAAAAGTTCTAAAACAAACATGCCACTTTTGAAACCAATTCAAAATGAAAACAGGAATATTAATATACTTACAGAATAAAAAAAAATATGGTGATGATACAAGACGAACTGATGATACATTTATTATGCCGAAAAAAAAGTTGTAAGACTAGAAATGAAAAATATCTTAGAAAGAGTTGTTCAAAATGATAGCTTTAACGAAAACGTAGATAATATAGTAGAAAATTACTCAGATTCATCGTCATTGAAAAGTGATTTGACATAACAGAAAGAATTACAGATGCAAGTCCAGCAAGATATGAAAACCTAGAGTATAAATACAAAAAAAAAAAAAAAGAGAAAGATTATGAGAAAACATTAAGAAAGGAAATGACTGCATGTGAAAGTGAAGGAGTTCGAGGAAAATACTTGTCTTCTATTCATGAGTATTTGTTGACAATAAAACCAACAAGTGTAGAAGCAGAAAGGGCTTTCTAGGCCGCTGGTTATATTTGTAGCTCTGTAAGAAGTCGATTGACAGATGACACAATTAAAACTTTTTGTTTCTTACGATAATTTTTTCAAAACCCAAGTGAGTTTTTTAAAATTGTTTTACTTAAAATAATAATTTAAAGTAATTATATTAAAAAATACGAAGAAGTTTTAAGCTCGTTATTGTATAATTGTTCCATTGATTAAACAGATACATGATGACTGTCATAATTATAAGAATGAGACTGCTTGGCGTGTCTAAAATACCTAATTATTGCGATCTCAGTTGATAAGCTTGATTTAGTTAGATTTAATATTACTTACATAATATAAGTTACATTACAAGTTATCATTGATGTCATTGTGAAATCTAGTAAGTGAGACTGAACTTAACCGCCCGTCATTATCTAATTATTACTAAACTAATATAACAATTACAATTTAACTAGTTAAACTGTACTAAATTTTTATTGTTGATTCATACGTAAATGCTGATTAATTATAACAGTGTAAATAAAGTTTATTCATAAGAAATTAACGCTTTTTTTTATAAACTTTGTAATGCACTCACTTTATCATCTTTTATACAGTTGATTTTGGAATGAAAAGGCAAAATAGTTTTGATGTGTCCAATCAGGCCAGATCCGACCGGATTGAAATTGGTGCCGGATTGCAATCTCTACCTACGTTTAATTAAAATGGTCAGTGGCGTAACGAGGGGAAGTACCGCCAAGAGAATAGTATGATCTTTTTATCCCAGTCACCGTCAGTGGCTTAGCAAGCGTAAATGGCGTCCGGCGCATGGTATTCTCATCATATTTTGCTTTAAAAATGGCATAAATACATTAATATTTTGATTACTGTTGGACCCAAAAACTGGTGCCCAGGGCATATATACCCCCTTGTACCCCCCAGTCGCTATGCCACTGTATACGGTAGCCCAGTTTTCCCAGATGTGTTGGATTATGCAACTGCCTATGTTCCTAAAAGCATTGGTAATACGGTTCTGGAGCTCAATAAACGTAGCTAGCATTGGTGGAACGTACACATTGTCTTTAAAGCTGGACATTCATGGTGATACTGTTCCACGCAAATGGCGTGGTAGAACTTCCTAGTCCAATTTTCAGCCCATCCATTTAAGTTGGTCATTCATGGAGGCTCCATGCAAACCACACTATTGGTCACTCCGATCCCCTAGGGCTACTGCGTCTAGTTCTCCTCCCGCTTTCAAACGGGACCCACTCCCCCTCCTACGCGGGTCTACATTTTGTAGTTTTCACATTTTTTAGAGTCTCGTTTCCCTTTCCCCTGGGTCTACATTTTGCAATTTTCGTATTTTTGAGAGTCTTCTTTTCCGAAGTCTTTTTTTCTTCCCGCGTCCAAAAATTCCATTTTGGAAGAGATATGAATGTCCTTCTTTACACTCTTGCCGGTAGGCGGGTCACCGTGGAATAGGTTCAGGTTCAGGTTTTGGAGCGGTGCGACCAAATTAGTGTATAGTGGTCTCACCATGAATGCCCAGCTTAATGCAACCCAAAAGGAAGAAATCGCAAACAGTAAGATCTGAAGACTTGCGGAGGCACCTGGAACGGGCTAAGTTGCCAGCAACACATCGGCCGATCCAGCGTCTCTAGATGAAATAAACCTCTTCCTTCATTTTACTGCTTACAGCGAGAATATTCGCGCGATGCATTTGGTGGTTCACGTGGAAACGGTAAAATATGAAAATAAAAATTTAACACCTGCTGCTTCCCCCCCTTTTAGCATTACAAAGTGTAATTAATATTTTTAAAATTATATACTAATCAAAACCCGATGATCATTCTATAATTATCCTTAGTTAATTAACCAGACGTCCTGTACTGAAAATACGTTCCGAATATGAATTAAACGCCCCATATTATTCCGAATTTAAATTAAATATTCCGGTTTAGCCAAACTGTTTCTAAAAGGCTAAAATAATTTACTAGATTTAATTGTTCAAAAAACTGGCTTCTGAAAAATTCTCCGTTCTAACTTTTACTATAAAGTAAGTGGAAGTCCTAAATTTGCCGAGATATTTCCCTGTATTTGATTATTTGTCCTGGTTATACAATCTACCCCCCTCCCTCCTAGGTTGAGCGTCCAGGTTTCTTTATTACAGTATTTGCTTAATATTTTATATTCTTTATAAATGTTTTGCATATTTTGGGATGTTTTCGAAAAGGAAGTATTTTAAACAAAAATTGATATAAGATAATTCGTAAAAGAAAAATAACAAGGAATTGGAAAAAATAACAACCTCAGTGTCAAAGTGTGCCCCATTGCATAAACTAGATTAGACTAATGAGCAAATACTGAAATCCAACAGTTTGAAGGTTTTTGTGGGCAGTTTAAACGGAGGCATATTATGGTGTCAAAGTCTAAATGCTTTAGAGAGTGGAATGAGTTGTCAATTTGTAAACAGCGCTATTCTATTTAATTGCACACTCTTATTTAACTCGACATGCTTCCTGTTTGTACAGACGAAAACTTATAGTCATTTTTCTCTCATTTTCTGGTATGCTAGAGCTTTGAAATTCTGTCGCCTTGTGTATTTACGATGATATGATATTTTAATATTTGCAGAACTTAATTATGAATTAGTCGATTAATTTAATAAAATTTTTCTTCCGTACGAGATGCGCCATCTAGTAGTGAAAAAAAAATGATTTGAAGATCCCATTGATGATGAATTATCAATTAAAGACCAAAAAGTAGAAAATATTCAAAACAAAAATAGTTTCTTATTTTTGACTCATGAAAATCAAAATGTGTTTTAAGACGTTTTAATTAAATATTTTTCATAGTAAAAGTTGTATACCGACTTTTGCGTCCCTCTGTTATTTATAGAAAAAAATAGTTATCATATCATATTGGCTTTCATCTGCAATGTTATTGAACATTCAGGACTGTATGGTCGACATGGATTTGATGGTAAAAACTTCTTCCAGATTGGTGCTAGTAGCTTTGTGAACAATAGACCTCGTGTCCAAAAAAAAAAAGAAAGATATCATCTTTATTGCAGATTTAAGGTTTAGCCATCTTTTTTCGAATGAGTTGTTTATTTTTATTTCAATTGAATCCCTTAGAACTTATTTGTGAGATACATTTAAAATTTTATTAATGAATCATGTATTTGTAGAGAGATCATATATATACATGTTGAATTAATAAATTCAGAGTATCTTAGTTTTAACAGATATTTAGCATCTTGTGGATACTCGCGTAATATAGTAATTTTGTATTTATAGCTTCCGATTGTGAATTCGAATATTTAAGAATACAGTGAAACCTCTCTACAACAGGAAACCTCCATTCCAAGGAAAATTGGTTCAATTTTTGATGTACAAAATGCATATTTAAATAAGCCTTAATTCGTGACTTTAAATTATTCTTACTTGAATTATTCTTAAAATTCTCTTTGCCATCCAATTTTAAGAATCATATAAAGTAAAAAGTCAATCGAAAATTTTTAATTTCTTTTGAAAAAACATAAAATTTGCGTTTCTCCCATCTTTCAACTTGTCGGAGGTAACTTTTAAAAATATTTTCGGGGTATTGGGGTATTTTTTCTTTCTTTTTTCTAATAGGAAAAATAAATTATTCTCTAATCATTTCGCCGGTATTAGTTGAGAAATTGGCAATAATATCATCTATTTTTCCTGATGTCTATTGAGATGAAAGTTTCACTTGCTGACGGTCGTAACCCATATCAGCAGCTTCTTTTTCAGAATCCAAATTAACAATGAAAGGCACAAATGAAGTCTTAAATACCCACTTTTGTTTCATAATATTTCCCGAAGTGAATGGGATTTTATTTCCCGAAATTATCGGGATTCTATTTTGTTAATTTTAAATTAATTACAATTCTAATTAAAATGTCAAAGAAAAAAAATCGTCCCGAGAGCATATTCCCACCTTCCAACTTTATCTATCCCAAATTTGACGGCTCTAGATACAATGATCTGCCATGTAAAGCGTCAACAGAAAGGCACACGTTTGCTTTTATTATTAGTAGAGATTAGAAACCCCAACTGCGAAACAATGTGAATGAAACAAGAATTTACTCTGTTGCAAAAACAACAAATTAGTTTACGAAAAACATTACAATCAAAGAATCAAAAACATATTCTGTTGCTGAAACACAGTGTCTTCATATATTTTTAGATATAAGAATATCTTTTGTTTGTTGTCGGTTTATTAAACGACTTAAAATTCAGTATCCTTTTACACTTTGGCAGCATTAGCAACCAAAATTAAAATGAATCCGGGATAAAATAAATGTCTTAAAATATGAAGACTTCCAAAAGCAAAATATGCCAAATTTGTATCAAATTCTGAATGTCGATCCATTTGCATCGACAGCTGAGATTTCTGAAGCTGCTAAGAAACTTATAGACGAATGGAATCCTGATACTTTAGAAGATCGGAAAACTAGGGCCATTGTAACAGCAGTCTTGAAAGAAATCACTGACGCCAGAGATGTTCTAACGGATTCCTGGAGAAGACAGAAATACGACGTTAAAATTGGACTTGCCGATATCGTATACAGGACTCGAAAACCGAAAAAACTTACCTCTGATAAAAGTGTGCAATACGGTTATGATTACGGTCTGCCATTGGGAGATATTCATGAGAGAATAAGAAAAAGGAGTCTTGAGATGATGGAACGTGA